>JAGVSP010002837.1:0-97588 GCA_022494985.1 Micrasema minimum
ATTTAGATTGAATGACCATGGAAATAACTTAAAATTATAAAAATTAGTCAAATTTCGTAACAAATTTCATCCGAATTTCACATTAAGCTTCGATATCCCTCATAATTCAGTACATTATCAGCTGTCGCTGTTTTCAAGGTAATTATAAAATTATAGGAGCTAATTACCTATATTTTACCCTCAAATGACATTGTGTCAGCTTCCTCGGGGAACAAGACCAAGAAAGAGATCAAGAAGACAATAGGGCAAACAATATCCGGAAACACGCAGCCAAAATAGGAGTCACAGACCGGACATCTCCCTGCCAGGACAGAAGGCAGTCGAGGAAGCTGCCCCAGGAGAAGGCGTTGTCCCTGAATGAAACGTACTAAAGAGAGAAATCTATTTTTCCTAACAAGATATAAATTTGCCTATTTACTTAGAAAATACCTTAAAGTATATGTGATTATTTCTTCAAAGCTTGTGGCAGACAATAAATCCGAAATATCATTTAGAATACACACAAGTTTCTAACGCAGCCTCAAGTGCAGCCTTGATAAATAATTGCTTTTCTGACTTAACGTTTTGTGCTAATACATACACGTTTAAAACTATATTACCCATGTGTATTATTCCCGGCGGTTCGTCAGTTCTGGTTACATGCGGCGGATAAATAATATCTCCCCCAGGGGTGTATCATAGCTACGGAATACCCCATCTAGTTAGGTGCACGATATGATTCCTCCAAGGAAGATAATAATATCGGTAACAGTCTTCAGGGGTGCATTCCGTTCATCAATCTAAATTCCCGGCATGGGAACATGTAGACTTAAGGCAGCTCTATCAACTCAGATTGATAACAGCTACAGATTAATTAAGATAAAACGTTTAGTAGGACCCTTACACTTAATTCTTTATATTTCCACCAGAGGTGTATCATAGTTACGGAATATCCCATCTAGTAAGATGCACTTAATTATTCCTCCAAGGAAGATATTATGATAATGATATCGGTAACAGTCTTCAGCGGTGCATTCAGTTCATCAATCTAATTTCCTGGCATGGAAGCATTCTGAGTTCTAATTTTGTAAGTCAATTTTAAGTAAGCTCTATCAACTCAGATTGATATAAGCCATGGAAATATCGCAAACGACCTAATTTAAAAAAAAGGTTGTAATGATATATCATGGTAAAAGACATACATAGACAGACATACGTACTATACATAATTTAGTATTTATTTTATATTTTATTTTAACACAGAAAGGTACATAATTTCCTAAAAAAATAAGAAGAAATCGATATGAACAAATAAGATGGTACATTTTGGGCGTGTTCAAATACTTGTACACAAATCTGGATTTATCCCAAGACGGAAGTAGGTATATAGATGCATAGATGGAGCTATTACCGCGCTGGTGGATGATTCTCGATTCGTAACATATATACAAAATCAAAAATTTTACCTGGTGTGGATATTTGCTAATAAGCAGAATGGGGAATGTTGTAGTACATAAAGAAGCCACTTAACCCAGCCCAGTCAACGCTCAAATATCCATATTCCTGAATTTGAAAGAATTCTATCTCATCTCTGTAGGGATATAAAATGAAATAAATACGATGGTGTTTACTTGCTTCTACTGAGAATTTCCGAAAAATTGGTATTTTGAATTAGGTCGTTTTCGTCATAAAGGTGCGATATGTACTTAGTCATAGAAAGTTTCAAGAAAATGTTGACATTCAAAGTTATTCGTTAAAAATAGTATCGTCATTTTGTCAGAACGGTGATTAAAACAGTGTGATTTTTTTTTGTGCAACTTATCAGAAATTTACAAGTGATGCACAAGTGATGCAATGAATCATTGCGAAAAATAACAACCAACGCAATTAAATTATCTCAGGTAAGAATAAATCTCGTATCATTTTATTATTTCGTTCTACGTTCATTATTTTTCTAGCATATTTCTAATAAAATTGTACTTATTATGTTCAGCATAAAGTTATCGCATCTTCATTTTTATGTATCAAAACACGGTGAAAGCAGCAACAATATTAAGAATGTCGGAAAAGATTCACTATGTGGTGCACGTCAAATCGAAGATCTCAATATCAATTATTTATTTCACTTATATAATATAATTTGCGGTAAATTTTCATTCTGCACGTGTTCGCAGTAGGAAACTGTACCAACAAACATGATCATATATAAATGTATTATGCTCTATGTGTTCCCTAGTTTGAGCAGTGCTCTACCAGCGTGGAACTATATTCCCTGGACTTATAGTGTATTCAAGGGAGACAACATATTGATAAAATATTATTTGAGAAAATTCGATAAAATGTGATATAGATTTGACTTGACGGCAGGGAAATATTTTTTTTTAGGTAAAAAATAATATTTTTTAAGAGAGCCCTAAAGAGAGGCTTCTCATCTCTTTAGGGCTACAAATAATGTAAGTAGCTTTAATGGGTGGATATCGCGTTTTTTTTTATTATTTAAAGGTCATTGGAAAATTAGTATGCGAGCATAACCCACTGCGGACAGGAACTAAATATTGCAAAATGTATAAATACCTCTGTTTTACTAGTATGGGTCGCATTTCTGTGGGTTGAGAATTTTTTAAAAAATTCAAGTTTGATTGGCCAGATTTTTATGTAAGTATTTATTTGTTGTACTATTCTTTAGTCTTCCGTCCGTCGGAAGGAAGACTAATGAATAGTAGGAAGGAAGCCGTCACCCTAGTCATGTTAATTGAGATTTAAAAAAAACTGTTTTTTAAACGATAACTAAGATGGCGGCAAACATGCGTAAAAATACGTAGTAATTTTTATAATTTTATTTATTTTTCATCGTATTCCCGCGGATAAAAATAAATTTAGGGAATGAAAAGTGGGATTTAACTCCTCAATATAAAATTAGTTTGGTTTTACAAATCAAGTCAAATATGCCCTTTAATATACCTAAAGGTGTAATTTTTAAAATCTATTCGATCTTGCGCAAATTACAATTTGTAAATTATGTAGCGTTTTCAATGAGACATAAGCAACTCGTGCTTGAAAATAGTAATTAAATCTTGACGCAGTAGGGCTCGACCCAAAGATCTCTAGATCGCTACAACTGGATGGTATTAATGGTTGACAGACTAAATATCTTAACTGTCCAAATCTGTCCAAAATAATTATAAACAAAGTAAACATTGTAAACATACATAGGTTAGGTGCATTTTTGATTATTTTAGATTGATACATTCATGTACAACAGCGTTACATTTTGCTTATGTTTAAAAAGTGCTGCCTCTTCTTTACGCCTGCAGGATCCTGCCGTCCTGGTAGACCGTCGATGACCATCTTCCGGATGCGCTCGGCGGAGCTGATAGATGCGGGCCTGACGTGGGAGGAGGCGAGAGAGCTGGCTGGCGACAGGGTCTGCTGGAGGGATCTAGTGAACTAGGGATCTAGGGATCGAGCGAACGTGGTAAAAGAAGAAGAAGGTTTTTAAAATCAATTTTGTCTAATATGCTGATTACGATGGTTTGGTCATGTGGAGCGAATGAGTGATGAAAGACCGGCTAAAAAAAGTTTAAACGCAAGTGTGCCTGGATGTAGAAAAATACATGGCATGACCAAGTACCTGCTTAAAAACTATTTTAGCAGTTTAGCGGGAATTAAACCTTATATATATGTGAAAACAAATAAATACATTTTAAAAATTAAAAAATAAAATAAAAAAGTACGACGAGTACTTGAAAGTGGACATGTGAAAAGTCGGAATAATCGGCGTATGTGCATGAGAAGATGTATGAATGTAGAGGAAGCAAAGGAAGTATGTCAGGACAGAGTGGTATGGCGTTCTATCCTCTCTGCGTGATGGTTAGTTAGTTACGATAAATAGGCGGCCAAACATCGATATGCTTAGTTTTAATTAGTTGCGATTGATTTTTATATTTCTGAACGGTCATTAAAGTTCTTCCGCATTTTACAGTGATTTAAGGCACATAGTTTGGTCTTCAACCGATATTTAGTCTTTTGTAACAGTGATATGACAATCTATGTGTGAATATAGTATAGAAGTAAGGCTTCGCAATCTTGGCGCAGGTAAGCGGCGGGCAATAAAGTGTGCATATTATCACAGCATGCGCTAGAGGCATCATACACCACATAAATTTCCCTGCCGCACAATATGAGCGTGGGTCTGGGAAGCTTATTCCATTCTAAGCTCACGGTAAACCGACTGCGACAGTGCGCGAGGGAGCTAACTCTAGCTAGCTAAATTATTATTTAACTCCTTTGGTACGTAAACGTTAATTATAACGTCATTATTTTGTATAATAAAGTTATGTGGAAATAGTATTTTCGTCAAAATTAGAAACAGACTAGACCAACGAAGGAACGAAGGATACAATAATTGCTTATTCAAATCGTAAGACATAAACGAACGGGTGGTTGCCCAGTGGGTAGCGTCGCGGTCTCTGAGTCCAAAGATCGTCGGTTCGAATCCCCACTTTGACACGACTCGATTCCTATTTTCAAGCACAAGCCGCTTAGGCTTTAAAAATAGTATTTACATATTAAAATATGTGCAAATATCATAAGATTGCATTGAATAAAAAAATATACATTGAATAAAAAATAAATATTCTGCATTTAATAAACCTGTTTCGACGTTCAAAAGCTTTGCGAATCTTAGACTCAAACCAAAAATAGTTATCCTCGGACCCGAACCATAAACGCTAATGAGAACAATGCTAAAATAAGTTCTTTCTTCTTATCCAAATCATATCAAATATTTTAATATAATTAATGTCAAGAAATTTACTTTAACATTGCAATACGATTTAAAAATTCAGGAACTTATAAATCGAATTATTAGTAATAGTTATCAATAAAATTATAAAATAAAACCAAAAAAATAAAAATTTGAGTTGAAATTCTGTTGGCTAATTTTATAACATTAACTTCATATTAAATTTTTATCCTTGTTAATTTCACGGAATATATTGGAAATCAAAGACAATGTTCCTGGAATTAAAAAAAAACAACCGTGATAGAAGTAGGTACTTCTGAGAAAATGCTAGCAATATTTAAATCACAGCACAGTTTCCTTCCTACTTTTACTTTATGGCTTTATTACTTCAGCACAAGCTACAAGCAGAACCAAACGTGCGATTAATATTACTTATTTACATAGAGTATTTGCGTTGAGCAGAAATCACTTCAATTAAAGTAAAAATTATATTTAAACCAAACAAGTTTATGTAGATTGCATTGGTACATCAAGTACAGTGAATCTTGATCATCTATAATTAGTTTCCAGGAGCTCTATCACAGATAACTATCGACGTAGTTAAAAACGTGCTAACCACGTGCTAACGCAAACCATTTGACCGATCACAATGAACATACGTTGATACCACGTTCGCGTTGCCGAGCACCATAGATGATAATAAATATCGCGGCTAACGAAAAAACGTCAAACGTCAAATCAAGAAAGTCAACGCGCGTGTCGGTTTGTTTATTATGTCGACTGCTTTTCTCAATATTTGGCTTGCCGAACGCCGGCTAAATGCAATACGGCACTCGAGAAAGATTGAAAAGAAGGTATGTGCGAAGAAGATATATCTGGGAAATGGCTCGCGACTTAATGCGCTCGTTTAATAATCCCGATCGATAACTTTTTAACGCGTGTTCCATTGTGATCGCGAAAACGTTAAACATCCATGGTAAGAAATCGTTATCACGTCGCTTATTACCGCGTCGATAGTGATCTGTGATCGAGCAACAGGGCGAATAACTCATGTACGAATAATAATCACTGTACGATAACACTTTAAACGCGGCATTATTTAGAAACAATATTTATAGATAAACGTGGTGAAAAATGTTGTAATTTGTTTGCCATATAAGGCCCACCCATTTTTATTAACGTTCAAAATATAGTTTGGGTACGTAAATAAAATTTGATTTTTTTTTTTTTTTAAGAAAAGAAACATTTCAGTTCTTATGATATACCTACTCAAATATTTCAATTTTGGTCTGCTTTCAAATAGTCAGAAATAACCGTGCCAGAAAGCAGGAAACAAGTTGTGCTGGAGTGGGATTCGAACCTAGAGATTCTAATCCGGAATCCCCGAATCTACCACTAGACCACAACCCGGTTCAACTAAATTACACTGCGTAGAAAAATAATTACGCTTAATTTACTTTTCACTGCTTTATTGACATATAAATATACTTCAGCTTTTCTTTATACTTATCGACAAAAACACAATATTTCTATAAGTTTTTGCGTTTTGATAAATTATTATTAATATATAGTAAAAGAAAATCGTTTAGTCTAAACATAAAAATAAACATCTGACTTCTTACAAATAAATTATCATATAAATAAAGTATTATAATTACAATAGATAAATCACAAAAAAGCTTAAGCATTTTAGAGAACAAATATGAAAAATAATAATGTGTTTATAATTCATAATAATACAATGTGCATTAAAAAATTTTTTCAACATATACTATTATTACTATTATGTAACACCTTGTCATAATACTACTGCTCACATCCGTAAAATAATTTTATCTTAATTATGTATCAACAAAAATATTTTTATTTATCACAACACTCAACACAATATTTACATTATATTTAAAAAATCACAAATTAAAATATGTAAAAGAAGTAAATAAATCACACAAATCACATAATGACACAAAAAAGTTAATTTAATACTAAGTTCGATCCTACAATCGATCAACAACCGCTATGGGAGAGCCGCGGACGGGGCATATCGCACCATGAATGCAATACTGAACTATGTCTTCATTGTTCAATGAACGTTATAGCTCATACTGACCGCCACATTTCTATCTAAAAATCATGTTTCTATCTCTTTTCTTCGTCGAGATATTAATTTTTTTTCAAAAAACAAATTTCAATGAAACAGAAATAAAATAAAATCACATTTTTGGGATTTCCCAAAAGTTGACTTTTTTTTAGTAAGTGCAGTTTAGAATTCACGGTGCAATATATTATCAAAGTTAAGTATTATAATAATCATTAAATATTTACTTATTCGTATTTGTAAATATGTACAATTAATTATAAATGTTATGGCACTAAACTAATCATATTAAAATTTCAATCAATTAAAATTTTGAAGTTATATCATTGTACCTAATGTTTTTGGTATTTTATTATACCTACTGTTCTAGATTTCTTAAATATTATTACATTAAAAAAACTCGTGCTGACGGCAAAAATAAAATATTCTTTTTCATTAACAATGAAAATTAACACCCATGTGAAAAAGCTACTTAAAAACTATTTTTTAATGTATTTTTAGTTAAAGAATTTAGTTTTTATACCTAAAGTAAATAACTGCGTAATTCTAATAAAAAATACTTTGTTTTTATACAGATCGTTATTTTCATATTTTTGTAATCATCGTATGCAAGTTTACAAATAAATTAAAAAAGTTATAAGCATAACAAATTGAAGATTCATCTTCAGGCGTTTCCTAGTAGGTGATATAATTCGGTAAGAATCTCACTTGCAATCATAAAGGTTTCTGCTAAAATGCTTAGCAATTTTCTCAATGGATGACAGAGAGTTCACATGTGAAGCGTCGCGCCATTTTACTGTATATTGGCGGATATGGATATCAAATACTAGGTGAAAATGGGGAATGTTTGTAATACATCAAGTGGCCACTTAACTCAGCCAATGATAGGTCATAAGCCCTGTGAACGCCTAGATATCCATATTCCCTTCCAAATTTCTCGTCTCTGTTGAATGGTCAAATTGAAATTAAACTTGAATTGGATAGGATTTGTACGCAAAATATATTGGATTAAGTAGGTATTTCTCTCTTATATTTAAAGGTCTTTTACTTCTAACATCTCAAATCTATTATAATTTATATGAATTATAAAAAAACGTAGAAATCATTACTTGTTTAACAAATACATAATAAGATTAAATTCATGAACTACCTAGGTAACGTAATAAAAAGTACGACGTTTTTAGTTTTTTACGTCATATTTTTTCTTGGTACAAAATTTAATGGGAAATAGAAACAAATCTGTAGTAACGAGAAGTGAACGGAATACATAAGTATGTAGTAAGATTTACACTTAACCATTAACTTAGTTTTATGTATTAATACTTACACGATAATATAATCAATGACACGAGTGGATGAAGGACCTTTTCATAAAAGCAAAGGGTTTAATGTGCTGCTCTTTTATCAGCATTATAAAAAGTAGCACAAACCGATTTAAACATTGAATGTATCATTCACTTTCCCTTACCCGCACCCAATGTTGCATAAGGTGCTGCATTGGTACACCAAATGCATTGAATCTTGAAGACAAGATGGTCAGTCTTACGCTTTAAAGCCAGTCCAAGAAACATATGAAATATTTTTATCTGAAAATCTTGTTGAAATAAATATTTTATATTGACCCTCATCTGGAATCGAACCCACGACCCCTCATGCATGTGTAAGTCATATTATATATTTTTAATAATTGTACTGAGTTTGAAACTATGTGCTCAGATATGTAAGTTTATTTTTGCTGCGTAACGGTTTAATCCACTGTGCCTTTAATTACAAAGTTCTTATAAAATGGTTAGTAATTATAAATCAGTGTATCCTTGGGCCTCCTCCAAGTCCTGCATGGCATCGGCCTCCTGTGTTCCTGTGATAGTCTGGAGGACCCTAAAGGATCTGGACTGCCGAGGAGGTCCTTCGATATTCACTTGGTGGTATATTATTCTGAAAACAGAAATTTCACGAGTTAATAAAATATATGGGTGTAGGGAATATTCTGTTTCATTAAGCACACAAAATATTATCAAAATGCTTTGTACAAATGTACCACTTGGCACTAAATTAACACCCAAAAATAATACGCCAACAAAAAAAAAAAATAGGACCCGTAAAGAATATACACCTGGTGGTAATTTTCAGTAATGGTCAAATCCATTATTGAAATCTGATTCCATATAAATTTAATTTAAAATAGTAACTTTACCGTTGATTTTATGAAAATATTACATACGAGTTGCACGTCATTTTCAATGTAAGATATATTAACTAAGTAACTAACTAACAGAGAGGATAGAACGCCACACCACTCTGTCCTGGCACACTTCTCTTGCTTCCTCCAGATTCATACATCTTCTCATGCACGCACGTCGATTATTCCGACTTCTTACATGCCCACTTTCAAGCACTTGTTTTTACTTGATCATGCCATGTCTTTCTCGGCCTTCCTCGATTTCTTTATCCAGGCACAGTCCCATCATATATTTTTTTAGCCGTTCTTTCGTCATCCATTCGCTCTACATGACCGAACCATCGTAAAAAACCTCATTTAATTTTGTCGATAATGCTTATCTCGGCCTTGCACTCTGCTCTAATTTCGACATTTGTACACCTATCATACATAGTCTTACCACACATTCGCTTGAGAGATCGCATTTCAACTGCATTCAGATATATTAACAAAATGAAAAACACGTCTGCATTTAATTATGTAATTGTATTATTTAAATTTCCTAAAAATGATTCGACCATTTCTTCCTTAAATATAAAAAAATATTTACTTAATTATACAATATAATTCCTTGTCAAAACAGGCTACCCTAGTATTTTAAAATACAATTAGAATATTCAAAAAAATCTTCAAGAAATAAAAAATCGTTATCGGCTTATCTTAATTTATGTATCCTACTAAATACTGAATTCAAGTTTGGCTCGATGGAACGATGGGGGTGTTATTCAAATAATAATGTAAAAACTCGTATTACGTATGAAAATAATCTTTCTTTTTCGAAGAAATTAAATAACGCAGAGGAAAGAAATAAAAGGGATGAATTAAATATTAAAAAAAAAAAAACAGAATACCATTTTCACATACTTTCTCTTATATATTCTCTTATTTTTAAGCCATTAACACTAACCGTAATATGCAAACTATCTGTGTAGTTTGTTAGGAACACAATGCAACAAAATAATTTAGTATCTAGCGTAACACGTCAGTACATTTTATAAGGAAAATAAAACAACAAACGTTATTTAAGGTAATTAATGCTGTAATAAATAATGAAATTGGCTCTATGTACGATTTTTTCTGTGTAAATAAAGTAGGATAAAATTTTAAATCGTGATCACCGCCGCTACCTGTTTTAGAATCGTGTAAATAAGGATCCCGTCGTTCAATTTTGGCTACAGAATGAAAACCATAAAATTACATTATTGTGATTTTTTCTTAATATTTCAACAATGTCCGCACCTTATGGTAAATGCCCTGATAGTAGAAGAAATATAATTTTAAGTCTTACGCTACAGCGCAAGTCACAGGTATCTTATAAAAATAATGATTTTAAAGCTAAAATCATGTTTAAATAAATATTTCATATTGAGCCCATCGGGAATCAAACTCCCAATCTCGTAGATGTTTTTCCAAGGTGCTAACCACTTCACCCCGAGGCGAACCAATTTTTTCAAACTACATAATATGTAGGATTGAAAATCGATCTAAAAACGGATATCAACAATGGCTTTGTGTTTTTATCTTACTACATACATTCACAGAAAAAAAACACGCATAGGTTATATTATTTATCATAGATTATATTACCGATGCATTTTAAATGAGAGGGTTTTCTTGAGAGTATTTTTTTGGTCTTAAAAATGCTACAAACAAGAAAAATATTAATGCGTTTCAAGAATATCAACATTCCTTATGCTTTTAATAATAAAGCGGCTAGGCTAAAAGCATTTTTCTCTAAAAGCTGTGGAATTAAACAATGAATTAAAACACCTCTCGCACGGTGAATCTGGATCCAGTTTTGTCAACCCATCAATTTCGTCTGCTGAAAGAGTAAACACATCGTCCATTAGGGAAACAACATTCACAGGTTTATGATTAAATTTTCATGGTGAGCAAACGACATTTCACATATTTTCAAAAACACTCAAAACGACTGACGATCAAACATGTCTTGAAAAAGTTAAATATGCACGTGAAAATGCAGGTTGACATTGAAGGGAACAATTTACAAACACAAACAGTCATATAAAGTGGAATTAATTATTTTATTGTTAGTTATTTTTAAATATATTTTCACGTCATTCTTACCTCATCACCGTATTTATTAGTTAAATGAAAGAAATCATTTAAATTAAATTAAGGCAATATTTGACAGATGGTCAATGATGCACTAAAAATCAATAACATGAGTATACTCAGTAAGTTTACGACTACATGTTTTTAAGTATAAGTTTTTTTAGAACATTGTGTTCTGATAGATTTTTTTCAACAGTAATCCATAACAACTAGAACGGTTTTTAATTAAGTAATTTTTTTTTATAGGTTGGTACTAATTAAGTATATTATATTTAATAATAATTAAAAGAGTGAAAAATACGTATAATTATTATTACCTAGGAGAAGTAACAACGGGACTCGATGGCTCCATTTGGATTGGAATAATTCTCGTCTTCGCTTGCGTTCCGGAAGGAGGTTCTTGTCGCAAGGGGCTACCTGGAACGCCCCCTCCATCCTCATCATCTGTGGGGTAAGCACCCTCGATATATGCTGTTGAGGCTGCTGCATTTGTGGTTTGGGCTGCTGTATCGATATATTAGGTTGCGGTTGTATCGAAATTTGTGGTTGACCCTGGGTAACTTGCGGTTGTCCGCGTTGTCCTTGTTGGTTCATATCGATTATTATTCGTAACTGGGGCTGTTGCTGATTCCTCCCTTTACCTGGCCCATTGCCAAAAGTAATATTATTGCTACCCCCTGTCATGTCTTGTTTCGATATTTCCATCTGTACTGGAATAACTCTTCCGGGGCTATCGCATATTCTTACGTTTTGAATTATCTGATCTGCGGAGGAAGGCATGGATGGAATTTTCCCAGGTTGAGAGCGAGGCAGTGTTTCGAAACGCCTGTCTGTAACCCAGGGTGGCTGTGGTTCTGAACTCTGTGGTGCATGTTGGAAAGTTTCTCGTGGAAGACTTTTTCTGTTATCTTGCCTCGTACCCCATGGAGATTGCGGACTGCCACTATCTGCTTGGTCAAACGAGTCTCTGGGGACGCTTTTTCTACTTTCCGACCTTTGGCACCAAGGTGGTGGTGGTATTGATTTGTTAACAGTATTTTGACCACGTACCCATGGCAGATTTTCCTTTGGACTCTCTATCAATTTGGGAGACATTGGATCTTGATCACCATCGTTTTGATCATTTATCCTTACGTTTCTAGGTTTGACTGGGATAGTCATATGCGATTGATATCTAACTTCATCGGAATCTGGTGCAGCATTATTTGAAAATTTATTATTTTGTCTAGGAGGACTTGGGGATTTAACGTAAGAAGGATTTCTTGTTTGATTGTTCATGATCACTTGCACATTGTTTCCTGTTGGAGATATTGTTTGTTGTTGTCTCCATCTGGGATTATTTTGTGAATCTGCTTGTGATTCAATATACGGCGATTGATTTGGACTTCTCATTGATTGCGCTGGGTGAACTAATGTTTCTCTTGCTTCTATAAGCATCGGGGTCACTCTAATTCCATCATTATAGGGAGGTTGTATCGATGGAGACCGAACATTATTTGGTGATTGTACTGGTGGAGACCTGACATTGTTCGGTGATTGCACTGGTGGAGACCGAACATTATTTTGCATTGGCGAATTTCTAGTTTCTTGTTTCCACGGGCTAGCTGGACTTGATACAGGAGTGATAGATTTTAAACTGCTATTAGATTCGCAGCTTGGTGAAATTGTTTGATTACTACTGCTGCTCGTTGTAGACGATCCGTTAGAATAAGGTGATTCTTTCCCCCATGGAGATGGACTTAAGTTGAACTGAGAGTCTTGACGTTGTAACGCAACTTTGGTTGTGTTAGGAGACTGATTTTGTTGCATGTTAGGAACAGGTGAAAAATTATTATTTTGTTGTGGAGCTGGACTGGGATACTTAGGTTCCGGTTTCCAAACAGGGCTGTCTGATTTGTTTTGTTGGGGAAGATTATTCTCATATCGGCTAGAAATTTGGGATGAAGGCTGTGAGTAATTTTGAGGGAAGTGTTGGGGAGCTTGTTGTTGCGGTGGTTGTGGAGAGAACTGAGACTGTTGAGAAGGCTGTTGAGAAAATTGTTGAGGAGGCTGTTGAGAAAATTGCTGGGGCGGAGCTCGCCTCATTTGAGGAGCTACAGGACTAGGAGTTGCTGACTTTTCCACGAACTTAGGTATCGGTCCTTGTTGAAGCTTTCCCGCTTCTTCTGACTCCCAGTGGTAAGGGCTGTTTGTTTTACGCAACATTCCAATTGGGTTATCTGGAATGACAATTTCTGGCCTTACTCCTTCATTGTGTGGTTGGGGTGGCTTGGCGACGTTGATGACCAGTGGAGGTGGGGGTGGTGGTCCCGGTGGAGGGGGTGGGGGAGGAGCTGGTCCACCGTTAACACTTGGCTGCCTGAAGTAGGCTGGATTGTCGTGGTCTTCTTGCTGCTGCTGTTGTTTATTGAGCCTCCTGGCCATGCTAGGAGTCTTAATCTGAGACAGATCTAAGCCTCCCGGGGTATACGTAAACGGTTTTTTATCCTTCGTCATCATGGCGTTTTGCACACATGCTGGAGGTTCCGGACCACATGATTGAAAATTCTGTAAAAAAATAAACACGATATTAACCTTTCAAGATATGTGATGATTAATTCAAGTGGAGATCTCCATTTTTATTGATATAATGTTCATAATGTATTATCTTTGATGATGTTGGCTATTTTTTTACTGAGAGGGTTTTAAAATCTTGTTTTAAATTGGTGCATGCGTCTTGACGCATGCACCAATTTAAAACACAGGTGGATGAAGGCATTATGAAATATATATTTAAAAATTCACTTTTTCTCGTAAAAAGTAAAATTTTAAAAAGTGAGAATAGTAAAAAGCTTGTGTACCCTGTTCTATAATTTTAATCATATTGTAAAAAGAGTAAAAAAAGTGACGGAAATCTGAACAAAACCTGATAAAAGTAATATTTTCTGTATAAGTTATAGGCCCTATAACTTATATTTAAAAAGTATAAATAAGTTATAGGGTTTATATTAAACAGCATAAAAGATAAATATAATAGGTTAGTTTTTATGATATACCTACTTAAATACCTCAATTTCGTAGTTGTTTTTAAACAGTCAAAAGTAAATCTAAATATATCTTACTACATGACACCATCATACATTAATAAACTCAATTTTCAAATATCTACGTGGTATTGTATAATATTTCTATTACATGTGCGGAATAAGTTTTTTATGAGTCGTGGTTTTATTTCAGTACTGTAAAACACGAAAAATAAGTAAACTTCAAGGAAGTGTTTTATTATAAGCTAGTCTAAGCTACTATATGTTTTTGTGTAAGCTACTTACGTCTCCGTGGTTATTTCTGAAGCTTGGAATTCTGCCGGAGTGAATCCCCGCCATGGGGGGGAGGAGGGGGGCCCGCCGTGGCTGAAATAATAAACAATTTCCTAAAATTATAAAATAGGCAAGAAAAATTTTGAAATAATTTTTTTCACTGAAAACAATGTACAAAAACCACCCCTGATAAGAAATATTCAGCCCAACTCAACAATAATTTTAAAAAAAATTAAGTAAGGTTTTTTGTTCTCTATTTGCACTAGATTACAGAAAAAATTAAATTCTGAAATAACCTTCACTTCATGTCCACGGAATTTGCCTTTGAAGTACATACATATTGAATTAATTTGCTAAATTAATTAAATAAAACACTTTGTTATTTAGACAACTTGAATTTATTTAACACTACTATGGTTTTGGAAAAACAGATCTTTCCATCATCAGGTGTAGTAATAAACCGTTTAATGCCGATTCAATAAATAATATAGTGAACCGAGTTGTGGTCTAGTGGTAGATTCGAGGATTCCGGACTAGAATCTCTAGGTTCGAATCCCAATTCACTACAACTTGTTTCCTTCTTTCTGGCACAGTTATATTCGACTATTTGAAAGCAGCTCCAAAATTAAAATATTTGAGTATATCGTAAGAACTCAAATGTTTCTTTTTAAATAAAAAAATAAATAATAATAATAATAATTAATTTAGTTAATAACCGTTAATGCCGATTCAATAAATAATATAATAAATTTGTTCTTTAAAGTTAAAATTTTGAATTTTATAAACAAAATGTTTCACTCACGCCACAGGACTGGTCTATACGGTCGGGTGAATTTTACGGTATATGTGTGTAAAAACACAAAAAACCCACACGGTTTCGGATGAACTTATGGAGCGTGTATCAGAGCTTAGAACTTAAGAAAACATGTCGCAGCAAGAAAATGCGAGTATTCTAGGTACATGTTTTTGTTAACAACATGAGTATTATGGAAAAGTGCAGTGGAACTCATATTTTAATCCTTCTTTTAAAAGATAAAAAACACACCGCGCTGTGTTGTCTTTTTTGCCAAAGTTCTCAAGGTTTAGTGCTGCAAATCGCTAACATTTCACACAAAAATAGAGCCATGATTCACAGTTTAGTGCCATTTCTATCGATCTGTGCATTCTGTGCGCCAAGTTCAGCAGAAAGAGTGTAGGTCATATGCTATAAATACCCTCCATACTCTGACTGCTCGTCAACATTCCACCAAGATTACGAATCGCAGTAAATCGAGCAACTTGCTGGCAAAATCTGATGCCAAGATTTCTGAGGCAACGCATGGATAAATATTTTGGTAGAGCCATATATTATTATTGCGAGGCAACATCTTGATCACTGTGATTTATTCCAAGGTGAAAATTGTACAGGAAATTTTCCATTGGAAAAAACAGAAAGTTTGGAGAAGTAAAAATATATGTTTACGTAAAGGTAATTTTTTATACATATTTTTTTTATATTTATCGATAGGAAAACCAACAGTCAAATAATCATTATAATAAACATTAAAAGAAAACAGAGTAGACCTTTAGAGGTTTTCACAGGTAGTAACAAAAATAGGTAAAAAAGAAAGAAAAATATTCTCATCGTAAGATTACTACAAATAAATTATATGTGCATAAAAGTGAGTTAAAAGTTAAATAAGAAAGAAAGAAAAAAAATGCTAACTAAACAAAATGTGATCAACAAAGTGTGATTTCACTCGGAAAGCAAACGCCGCACATCCCCATGGTTATTCTCAAATAAATATATATTCAATGTTTTAGATATTTTATTAAAGTTATTGGAGGCTCGCCATATATACGAATTTTTTCTTTAGTTAGTATGTACCAGAGGGGTATAAAGAAGAGATTAATATTGCACTATAACTATCTTACCATTTTGCCTGTGTTTTTAAAACGTTTATTTTTATTACGGCACATAGAAAGGTCAAATTATAACGACTTAATATCGCGTTTCCGAGTGTAGTAGTGATTAGAAATAAACAAAATGATAAATAACATTTTTTAAGATGTATAAATATGAAGGAAGCAAGGAAAGTGTGCCGACAGAGTGGTGTGGCGTTCTATCCTCTATTTTTATGCACATATCGTCGCAAAATGTTTTTAAAAAAATCTAAAAACATATCAAGTAGTTCATAAACAAAATAAAAATGAATAAAACTATAAACCAATGTTTATTCTGCACCAGGCGAATCCTTAGCAAACATTATGTATAAAGAAGAATATTGTATTAAGATTATACAGTACAAAGGATTCGGTCTTCTATGATCAAAACCAAACGAGTACGTATTTGATTTTCAACTTCAATATGACTTTATTTGCTCAAACCACCAACCGTGTTTAATTCCATTCAAATGTTCCCGGCTAATAATTACGAAGGATTTTGGATGTGTATTATGCTACATAAATGGAAGAGACTATTTAAAAATTACTCCGGTGAGAAAGCTTTGCATGAAATTAAATGAAATATGAAAGGATATGTGAATTTGTGCGCCCAGGGGAGAATTCTTCAATGAGCTACGGGACAATTTTTTTAAAAATCTTTTTTAGATCAATATCTTATGAACGAAAATTTTTATTTTGTATCTTTGTTTTCATTAGTTTTTAAAACATTGTAATTGCGATTTTCCGCCAAAAAAGGTATGGTATTACATATTAATTTCAAGGCATCTAATAACCAAGTTTTGACGTAAGTGTCACCTAAAATAGAAAAAAAGTACATAGCAACTTCTCTGGTTCTACGGTGTTCTATCAACTAAAATATAATCAGTACGACCCGTTTTGCGCGCTTAGGAGATGTGTACTTTTATCATCCGTTTGCGGCCAATCCGTTTTAATAACCTGCGTTTTTAAATTTTTTTTTCGAGGAATCTTTTGAATTTTATTTTTTTATACAATTTCATATAATATTCATTACTGTTCACAAAAAAAATACGGATTTTAAAATATAGGACATTTCCCTATTAAAACGATCACCAGACGTTTTGGGCGTAAAGGGCGTTTTGGCACCAGATTTTTACGACTCTCTAGATAAAATAAGGTTTAGATATAATTGCATTTTGTTAGATTGGTGATATTTTCTATAATTGGTTTTCATATGGCGTATTAAATTGTTGTTATTGATGGTTCTAAATGTGTTCTAATATTACGCGAATTAAGAATTGTAGGTAACTGTGAAAAAATACTTCCAAATGGTACAGCAGGATTCTAAGATATTATCGATTAAAGGATTATTAAAGGACATGAAAATATATTTATTTATAATTTATTTTTTTAAAGATATGAGTCAGTTCTTTTTAAGAATAAGGCAATACAATTACGCTTCTGTTGGATATGTGGCGGGCAACAATGACGTCACGCGCGCGAAGATGACGACGGAAGACGAAACACGTACGAAGGGCGTACGAACTTACTAGGAGAATCCTTTCGGCCCCCTTCGTGATCGCACGCGTATCTAAGGAATATTATTCCCGCCTACTTTCGAGAATATAAAATCATTTTTATTTCAACTATATTTTCACCATTCTTTTTTCATTCATTTAAGTGTTAGCATCAGTAGTTAGTTTTTGTGAATAAACGACCATTGTAAAAAAACGTAAGTACCTGTTTAACTCTCTCTCCCTCTGTGCGCCCACATATCTGGTATACTCACGAAATGTACTACACACTTAGCCACCAACTAGGTGACTAAATTGGTGACCCCAAAGATATCTAAAATTAATGAATAAATTATCGCGCTGGTGCTGAATTGCAGGGAGAAAATCGTACTCTACAATAATATTATTTAGACGAAAGGGAAGTGACCAACTCGCCTGTTAAAAACACATTTTACCCTGTTGCCAATTGATGCACTCTATGTAAAGCGTTTAAAAACGAGACAAAAATTTTATTGGTGCCAAAATATCCAGTGCATCAGGCTCCCAAGTTACGTAGATGTTAGATACACATACATCTCGCTATTACATTTACACGTAATATCAATCACAGAATATACAAGAGTCCTATTCATGAACACAGTTAATGGACATCGTTAATCATTGACTTGTACATAACTGACAATCATCTCGCCCTCGACTAGCCATTTGCATTTAGACAAGTGATCCACCCTGAAGCGCCATTATTTGGAGAGGTACTCAATATCGATATTGTTTAGAGATGCTTATGTATATCACCATAAAAATATCTACGTTTCAAGCACTTATCTATATTCATCATCATACAAAGACACTAAAAAATCCTATACTGTACGTTTGTACGAAGTAATTTAGAATATGCATATAATATAATCACAAATATGGAATCCCGTAGACAATATTCACATATCGCGTCTCGAAAATATACAAAACAGGGTTTGTCAGGTACATGTGTTATCACTTAAAACTTGAATATAATACTGACCGATATCCTCAAATATGCAAAAAAACATCACCTACTACTATCTTTAATAAAGCGTCGTGAAATAACCGATATAGTTTTTTCTATCAAAAATAGCCTCTGGAGCAATAGACTCCCAGAACTACTATCAAAACTTTCTATAAATATTCCCCGTAAAACCCTTCGTAACAACCCTATTCTTTATACCCCTCTGGTACACACTAACTACTGAAAAAAATCTTATATATGGCGAGCCTCTAATAACTTCAATAAATTATCTAAAACATCGAATATATATTTATTTAAGAATAACCATGGTGATGTGCGGCGTTTGCTATCCGAGATATCACACGTGTTGAGTTAGCATTTTTTTTTAATTTTTTTTTTTTTCTAGAATAATCTTACGATGAGAATATTTTTCTTTCTTTTTTATCTTTGTTGTTACTACCTGTGAAAACCTGTAATTGGTCTACTCTGTTTTCTTTTCATGTTATTTTAATTATTATATTTGACCGTTGGTTTTCCTGTAAATAAATAAATTTAAAAAAAAATATATATAAAAATAAATACCATATCCGCTCCCTATGTGGACCATATGGATTCCACAAACTGCCTCGAGCCAAGCGATCGGCCGCCAGATATTCATAGATTTCCAAAAATTGCCGACATCAAAATGTCAATTGCTAACAGGTAATTATTTTTTTAGCATTTCGTAGATTTCGACTGAGTTATACAGAACTAAATTATTTACTAACGATTTCCAAATAAAACCTCATTGTTAAAAATAAATCACTTAACATTTTCGCTCAAATTTCGTTAAAACAACTTTGTTTGTTTGTTGTTTCAATTGTAATTTATCTCTTGATAAAGAAACTCGTGTTCGAGGAGATCCGATCGGGAGAGAGAGAAAAAAATTGTACCTTTAAACAGAGTTTATAAACTTAAATGAATACTTATAATATGACTGCTCTTATCTTATAATGTAAGTATTCGTGTATATTTTATGATTAATTAGTTATATACTTGCATAATTAAGAAAACATGATGATAACTGGTGTTATGAAAATATCACTAGGACGTCGTATATTTTCGAAAACTTGAATGGAAAGCCCTATTTTGGGCTTTTAATGATCGAAGGATTTTTAAATAATAGAAAAAATGTACAACTGTGTAAACTTTTCAAAAAGGTTAAAAATGAAGCTGACTAAAAATAATGTTGATTGAGTTAAATTAAATTGAATTAATGTCAATGTGTTTTTTCACACAAAAATATTTCGTATTTGGTACTTGGACTAGTGCTGAAGCCTAACACACTAATCATCTTGCCTTCATGTAACAAATGATCAAGATACACTGCACTTGGTGTACCAATGCATCATATATTAGGTCCTTACATATGAAATTGGCGTTTTGTATAAAAGGAACATAAAGTTGATTTTTTTTAAATATAATATATTTATTTAATCAAAGTATGTACCATTACTATCAATGTTCTTTTGCCATCTCATAGGTAGTTCATCGATCCCTTTACTAAAATAACATTTCGGACGGGAATCAATAAAATCTTTGAAGTCAGTTTGGACTGCCCCATCGGAGTTGAATTTTTTCCCTTGCAAGAAGTTATCCAAATTTCGAAAAAATAGTAATCTGTTGGGGCAAGGTCCGGAGAGAACGGTGGATGTCTTAGACAATCCAATTGAAGCTCTTCTAATTTGGTAGCCGTCTGTTGTGCTGTGTGTGGTCTAGCGTTATCATGAAGCAGCAGTGGCCTAGAGCGATTAACCAGCCTTGGTTGTTTAGCAGCTAGCTTTTCCATCATGTTTTGCAGTTGCTGACAATAGACATCTGCCGTAATCGTCTGGCCAGATTTAAGAAAGCTGTGGTGAACGACACCAGCACTAGTCCACCAAACGCTCACAAGTAACTTTTTTGGAGTCAATTTTTGCTTGGGGCATGGTTTTGGCTGGTTCGGCAGGGTTCAACCATTGCGATGAGCGCTTCCGATTATCATACAGGATCCACTTTTCATCACAGGTAATGATTCGATTCAAAATCCCTTCATTATTGTGCCGGTTGAGTAATGCAACGCAGCAGCCAACGCGCGTTTGTTGATTTGCTTCACTCAATTCGTGAGTGGGTACCACCATTCAAGCTTTTTCACCTTCCCAATTTGATTCAAATGGATTAAAACAGTTTTATCACTAACACCGCAGCCTGTAGCTAACTCGGAAGTGGTTTGCGATGGATACGCTTCCACAATAGCCTTCAATTCTACATTATTAACTTTGGTCCACGGGGCTTGTTCTGCAGGTCAAAATTTCCAGAACGAAAACGTTGGAACCAAAAACACACTGTGTTTTCTTTTGCGGCACCATCGCCATACACATCATTAATCCTTCGAGCCGTTTCTGCAGCACTGGTGCCACGGTGGAACTCGTACTCGTAAATAACGCGATATTTCAAGTTTTTCCATTTTGTAAACTGAGTGACGCAAAGAAAAAAAATCAATTTTGGAAAAAAACAAATGAATTATAATTTTCAAAACACAAATACTTGAGTAAATAGCTGTATAAATTTGAATTTGGAATTCTTAACCAAAGAGAAGATATTTGAGATCAAAGTTGCCAGTACGGCAAAACGCCAATTTCATATGTAAGGACCTAATATTATATTTAAAGTACGTAAAATAAGTAGTTTAAAAAGACCGTCGATGTTATTTTTGACTACAAAAAGTCGTATCTAAAATATCACTTTGAAAATAGACTTATTACATTACAAGTTTGAATATTTATCATTGTCCTTTGTTGGCAAAAGTTGGCACGCCTCACACAAAACAATAATTTAATTTATCCAGCTCGAGGCGTGAGTGTGATGATATAATACGGTGCACCTGTTGTGATTATCAATGCCTCGACTTGGAACAGGGACTTGTATCGTTCTATCTATCCACCCACACTGGTCTGCTCTCTTACAAATATCTACCAATTAAAATAATTCAAACAAACACAAAATGTCCATTTATTTCTTCATTCACGGTAGTTTTCCTACGGATTTTTTTCTTAAGATTTTTTAAATTTTCAGTCCGAATAGAAAATACATACCTACGCATTTATCTTTTCAGCTTATATTATTTACTTTTTATTGGAAAATAAATATTTGCGTTTTATTAGATAACTTCATGTAAACTCAAAATTTGAATAGTGTTCGCATGGTGTTGCTAAAAATTATTTTTTTTATAACATAAATAGTCCGCCTCGTAGCATAGTGGTAGCGCATTTGGCTACCGTGCATGAGATCGCGGGTTCAATTCCCGTAGGGAGTCAAACATGAAATATTTATTTACATGTGATTTTCATATGTGATCCTTGTACTGGTACTGAAGCGTAAAACTGATCATCTTACCTTCATGTAATAAAATGATCAAGATACACTGCACTCGTTGTACCAAAGCAGTGCCCTATGCACCATTGGATGCGGATAAAGGAAAGTAGTGTTAGTAGTAGTAAAGATAAACATTTGAGTTTTTACAATTTTGGGACTGATTTTAAATAGTCGGAAACTGTGCCACAAAGCAGGAAACAAGTTGTGGAGGAGTGGGATTTTTATTGTTTGTCACAGAAGTGAGGTAACGGACACAGCCACCTTTGGTTTCTACTGTCACTTTGTAAGTAAGCGTTTTCCATTTTGGAATTCCATTTATCATCCAACCACACAGTAAAAAAATTCTTTATTTAACTCAATTTATGAAGTAATTTAAAACACTGAAATTGAGAAATAAAAATATCGCATAAAAATACTGCGGCTGAATAAGAGTAATAAAATACTTCAGAATATTTCATTGTAGGTGAAATATTATTATTGTGTCTCGCATTTTTGGCAACGTAAACAAGTTTTGTAAAGTAAAAATGACGTGTAAATCGTTGGTAATTATAGAATTCTGATGAAAGCATTCAGAAAATATCTTTACAACATCCGCTGTGCCAAAAAGCATGTGAATTTACCTGTTATACGATGCAGTCTGCCAAAAGTTCGGCAGAAATTTAGAACACAACATTGTCTGGTGAAAGATTTGTACATTTAAGTACAGGTGACTTTAGTTTAATGCCAAATCGCTTTTGAAACAGACATTTAAAAATCCGAATTATACAATATACATGATCCATATCAAGTAATTTTCTTTACAGAATGAAAGTGAAGTGATTGTTTTCAAGATATTGTTAAAAAAATATATTTTCGTGAAGGCATGATAAATCTAGTAAATGAATTAATTAATTAAAGGTAATCTCTTTAACTAGAAAATAAGATCCCAATAAACCTATGGGTGTTCATAATAGCTATCTGTAATTTATGTACCTAGTCTATTTCTGTTGTTTACTACAAGTCGAAAATAATTTATATTTCACAGAAACATTTTGAGCCAAAATAAAACTTTTTCTCTCATTTTCCTTTTATTATTATTAAAGCTACTAGAAAATGTAATTATCATTGTTGAGTCGTAATTTTACTTCGTTTTTGTGTCGTAGTATTTGTTAAATATATATTATTATGGTTGAGAAATATTTATATATAAACAGTATTTCTTTTAGAGCTGCTAATTTCAACTTATTCGTCCACCGACTTCGTAGTTATCACCCCTTCAGAACTGTAGTTATATAAATGAGAATTCAAATTAGAGATTTAATAATTATGCAAAACTACAAAGTGATTACTATAAACATGAATTGCTAATAATATTTTGTACAATGTGATTGAATTGAAGTTTCGGCAAATAGCTTTATTTGATAACAATAAAGCCCACTTTATACGGGACAGTTTACTTTGCAGTTTCTTGTTCAGAAAACTACACAGTTTCTTGTACCGTTTTCTGACCAATAAAAACTGCGCGTGTGTGAATTTTACCTTTACACGGCACAGTTTACTGTCTGTAGGCATGCGCAGAACGCGACGTCGGACCATAGAATACACAGTCGGACTGCCATAAATGTTTGCCATACTAATAATCTCTATCGTCGATCGTCGTCTATCTTATCGATTTTTTGCAGATCTATCGATTTTTGTGGAGATTTATCGAATCTACTGAAAATGTACAACCGATTTACCGATTTTGGAGTCATTTTAATTTTAAAGCATTTATTTTATGCAATTATAAGCGCAGATAAATTCAACATATATTATTATGAATAACTTTAGGAACTTCTACCGATTTTACAATTTGGCAACATTACTCATCTGTCAAATAGTCGTTATTCGATATTTTGAATTTCGATCTAGGATTTCAGTTCATATTATTTATTATATTATATTCATTCATATTCGCCATAGTAAAAGTTTATCAAAGTTTATTTGTGTAATATTACCGATACTATTGAATATTATACGTATTATACTGTCGTAATCGCCGCGGGTGATGCGCGCGCCGAAACTGTGTGAAAAAATGTGCGGAATTAGCGCACAGTGAGAATCTGACACTAGCACACAGTTTTTCATCCAGTTTTAGCTTTATACGGGACAGTTTTCGGACTGCACAGGAAACTGTGTAGTAAACTGTCCCGTATATAGTGGGCTTAAGTCATGTCTACGTTCCATAGCTCTAAAGAAAGCTTCCGATGGATTATCAATACAAAACAATTAAACATATTCCAGTTATTATTTAATATGTTTTTATCTTTTATTACATGAAGGTAAGATGATCAGTCCTACGTGTTCAGGACTGACTTATTAATATTTGGTCAGATGTCAATTTTGTCCTTGTTTGTCCTCTGTCATATCCTATCCTAGCGGCCGGCAACGAAAAATTCAACAGTCGAGTCATTACCCTTGAACAAACAACAACAACAACATACAACATAAAATCGAACGATAACGCGGGCCGTGCCATTTTCGTAACGTTATCAAAAACCAAGTGAAAACCAAAACAACCAACAAGTGCAATTTGGAGTGTCGTGCCGAGGAGAAAACCGTAAGTCCCTTTTCCCGTCATTTTCCTAGATTGGCATTTGTATTAAACGAACATCGCGTTTATTGTCTCCCCATTTCTTCAAAACGTGATACGAACAAGCGAGCACCCTGTTTTACAGTCCCGGGGCTATCGAAGGAAGATCGTACACCTACGCTTCAGTACCAAGTCCAAGGTATCACACATGAAATATTAATATGAAAATCACATGTAAATAAATATTTCGTGTTGACCCTCTACGGGAATCGAACCAGCGACCTCATGCACGGTCGCCAAATTAATGCGCTACCACTATGCTACGAGGCGGACAATTAATTATATGAACTTATTACGTGGCAGGTATATACTGTTTATTATTATTATATATTTAATCATTATAATTGAATAAGGTCTTATGGCGATTCACGACATTTCTATCTTCATAGATAAAACCGTATAAAACAAAGTTGTTACTAAAGACGCTTTTTAATCGACTGATCCTTAACATAATATTATTGATTTTAAACATGTGTGTCTCTAGGTTAGGTCAATTTCACTGTCTTTATCAATGCCACCTCCCATACAATATCTGAAGGCCAGTCCATAAGACAAATGGAATGATATTATGTAATTAAATCATTTAACACAGAAACCGCCCACATGGCGATTTTACAATAACTGGTGTTTGTTAAATTTAAATAAGCTTGAATCGTTTTGTCATTTGGTTCCACGTGCGCCCACATCATTCAATACAATATAGGTATATGCATGCCAGTGAAACCAAACAAACTGTTCAATTCTTACACGAATTAAATTTAAGATTATGATTTTTCGTTTGTTTCAATTTAAAAATACATGTAAACAGATCAGAACTCATGGGTAACTAAATAAATACATGACAATATAACTAAATACCACACCATTTGGTATTTATTTAAACAGGAAACCTAATGTGCTTGAAGTGGGAAACATAAATATGTACTATCTTACTAAACATTACACCATTTCAGAAAGGTAAGATACCACGCCACACCTCTCTGTCCTGACACACTTACTTTGCTTTGTATATTTCAATTATTTATTCAATTCAATTCAATTATTTATTATTTCAATAATTTTTGTGATCACTTTTTGCCAAGTAAAAAAGTTTGCACTATTATATAATAATATTGGAAATACAAACGCCAAATATGATTTTCTCTGTTTTATAAATGCAATGTGGTGCATAAGTGAAATGTGTATTTGCTAGCTGTTAAAACTTCCATTTGAAATAAATGTTGATCAAATCTTGATCATTTGTTGAAGCAAGATGATCAGTCTCACGCTTTAGGGCCAGTCAAAGGCATCACATATGAAATATTCTATGTGGAGCATGTGGACATCACTAGATCCCTCCAGGAGACCCTGTCACCAGCCAGCTCTATCGCCTCCTCCCACGTCAGGCCCGCATCCATCAGCTCCGCCGAATACATCCGTAGGATGGTCATCGACGGTCTGCCAGGACGGCGGGATCCTGCAGGCGTAAAGAAGAGGCAGCTCGGGTTCAGGCTCTCCCGAGGCATCCGGAGATGTGGAAATCACTTTCAAATAAATATTTCATATTGACCCCCATCGGGAATCGAACCCGCGACCTGGTGCATGGCAGCCAAACGCGCTACCGCCATGCCACGAGGCGGACAAAACTACTAGTTATTAAATCAATAACTTCTTGAAATGTTTCACGGCACTATCTTTAGTTCCATAGTTAACAGACAATAACAATACAAGACCATTCAGAAACGATCGTATTTATTTCCAAACATCGTGTGTTGGTCAAATGTTGGTACAGTGCCAACAAAAATCCATAAGTTCCTAGTCCAAGTGATACTCGTACCTTCAGAGCTTCCTAATGGCGATAAGACTGCGACCAAGATCCGGAATCTCGAGGGAAAATTCTACGAACCTAATTCACTAAGTTTTTATCGACCAACTTTCTGCGGAACCTTATCGCTAATTGCCTGTAAAGCCTTATTTTTTACGATGTGATTAAGGTGTTTTTATAAAACCGCGGAGTTATACGGGCGCGTAAAACTCTCAACTGTTCATCAATATAATAATATTATATATTTATTTTTAATTACTAACAAATGCACTTTGCCTTATTAAAAAAATATATTGAGTAATACAATATTAGTACCAATTATTACCTACTTCTATTTGATTTAATAACCAAGTTATTATAGTAATAAAATCAAAATGAGGGAGGTAAGATTTTCTATATATGTACGAGTGTGTATGTAGTGGCGAATTATTCGTGTGTATATTTATGTCATATTTGATTAATATTTTTATGTAAAAATATATAAATAAACAGCTTCTTTTCTGGATTTCTTCGTGTAAGTACGAGTATGTACACCTAATTTGTTTTCGTAAATTTTATTATTTAATAACCGGAAGAAATCGCCCTCATACAAATATGAATTCCTGGTAAAGCAATAATGAAGTAAGAACGCTAATAGATTTTCGAGAAATTGTTATTTTCAATAAATACAGAATCTTGAAGATTTTCTCATGTTTTATTAATAAATTTTATGATGACATTTATAGTTTGCGCAAGTACCTACATTGTTAGCTTAGGTTCATTGCGTACGACATTCAATAATTATGATTGTATATAATTATGTAGGTGCTTAAAATGATCGAGATGTAAATAACAGTCTAAAAATATGTCTCCTATAAACTAGGTAGGTAAATAATTAGGTAAGTATAATAACTGAGTAAATAAATATATCGGTGACCTCCGCGGTGGAATGGCTAAGAACTAGACTCACACTGTAGATGATCTGGGTACGATTCCCAAATCCAAATAAATAAGCGATTTTTCTCAATCCTTGATGTTGCTGAACGTGAAATATTTATTTACGTAACAGTTGACCCCGAATAATAATATCTAGGTTCGAATCCCAATCTCTTACAACTTTCTTCCAGTTTTCTAGTACAATTGTTTCATACAGAAATGTAATAATATATTCGGGTATCTACACCGCTATGCTTTAAAAAATGAAGAAAAAAAACAACATAAAAAAAGGTAAAATCAGATCTCTATTAAATATTTAATTTAATTTGTCATTTACAATGTGTTTTTAATTATTTTAAGTGAGGGGCAATAATTGAATACTGTAAATAAAAAAGGACATTTATTATATATGCCGAAAATAAATAATAAAAAAACTAAAAAAACGTTCTTTGTCTTCTTTTTTAAATTACAACATAAGTACCAGAAAAGTAGATTTCAGTTTCTTTAAATTCCCATAGATCGCGTTTCACATAGGTACATGTTGGATTACACACCTAATCTTATTTCTACCATATTTATATCTCCATATCATAAATTTGGCACGTATGTCCTTTTTTATTTCCAGTATTCAATTATTGAATCTGACCGTGCATAGTAGTGAAATGCGCTTTTAATCAAAACAAAAAGGATCGAAATAATCCTATTAAAACCGTGACGCCCATTTTAATGCGAACCATTTACTTAAATTACTCTGCAGGCTTTAAAAAAAGCTTGCTACGATTAAAGTTTATTATTATTTATTTTATCAGTGACGACTGGTTTCAATATAACGAGTTTTATTTCTTGGGTATACGGAGGCGTATGTACTGTGTAGGCAGGTGCATTAAGTCATTTTGATGCACTTTAGTGGCCTACATAACAGTATTTATACAAGTATTAATAGTATTTATTCAATTTTATATATGCGTAGGTATATTAAAGAGTTCAAAATTAAACTTGGGTATATTCTTTACGCCTGCAGGAACCCGCCGTCCTGGCAGACCGTCAAAGACCATCTTACTGATGTACTCATACTGTACGGGAGGAGGCGAGAGAACTGGCTGGCGACAGGGTCTCCTGGAGGAATCTAGTGATGTCCACATGCTCCACATAGGAGCGAACGTGGTGAAAGAAGAAGAAGATGTAGCTGCCTGGCTCATGTAGATATGTCGAGACGCGCTAACGTCTTTATCGTCCAGGAACTCAGAGATGAAAGAAAGTGACGGAAGAATATTATCTTATTTCGGACACATTGTCAGAAACACTAAGGGTCTGGAAAAGTTGGTCATCTCGGGCTGTGTTGAGGGAAAGTGAGCGAGAGGACGTGGACGGTCCCATGCAGGATAGGTAGACGAAATAAAGGAACTAGTCGGGTCCTCTTTTAATGTTTCAGTTATGGTACAAAACTGGGAGGAATGGAGGCGATTGGAGCAGTCTATTACAGTCTATTCAATGGACTACGACGCTCATCACTGAGCAGAATGACGAAGAAGAGAAGATTGACACCATTAGGAATTGAGCCCAGGATCTTTAAAAATATAACGAAAACAGTATTTTGCGTGTTTTAAACTCATTCTGATATATTCGGATTGAACTGAATAAAATTGTAAAACTAAAAAATACGTTTACACACTTGTATGTTAAAAAGTGTAACAAAGCTGGAGAAAAGTCATGTTTTACCCTATAATTTTAACATAGGACATAGGACCAACCTGAGCAGTGCCAGCGCACACAAAATGGCTGCAAAATGATTTTTTTTTTTTTTTTTTACTGAAAAGTAAGATAGTAAAATAAAACTGGAAACTCAGTTCCCTAGCTGATGTGCTCTTCTTTAATTACTAACTTTTTTTATCATGCTATCCTATCCTGATATGTGCATTAAAATAATTTTCGAAAAATCAGTAACCCTGTTTTCCTAGAAAATAGTTTGATGTGTATGTGATAATTTTTTCGAAGCTTTGTGGCTGTCAACTAATCCGGAATATCATTTTGAAAACACATACATTTCCAACGCTGGCTTGCGGTGAAGCCTTAAGTGTGTGAATTTGAGATGGATGAAGCACTTGATTTGCTGAAGTACCTACTCGTAGTACAATAAGTGTGAACGACTGCGAAAGCATGGTTTTTTTACCACAATACATCGACCCCATTACACATAGCTAAATACAACTACATGCCATGGTGTAGTGTAGTGAATTATTAGTAATCGTGGTCTTAAATAGATTGTTGGATTCTCTAACTGTTATTTTTCACCTGGTTGATCAATCAATTCTATCTAATGACCTATACATGCGTAAACACTGGATAATAATTTATTTTTTAATGCATAGAAGTGTGGTTTTTAGTAGATTTATAAGTAATAACAATTTTTAAAAAAACTACCGTACCTACTACTTTGTATAATAATGTGAGTATTTGGATGAAGCTTTGGATAATAAATAAAATAACAGTTATCAATGTAGACAATATAAAATGTGCTAATGGATTTTAGCATTCAACAAACCTTTACATACGCAATGGGTTTGTCATAACTGATAAGGACATTAATTTATTGTATTTTTATTGAAATGGTTTGCATTTATATGCATCTAAAAACACGTGATGTAAATTTCACAAAAATTCGCACAAGGAATGAGTTTAATATGGTGAATGAAATAGCTACTACTCCTTTTACAAATAATTCTTCTGCATTTTTTTGTACGTATAAAATGGGCCATACGATGTTTTTTTTCCGGAAAACAAACTAAAACATCGTGCCGGTTTGACGATGTATCCGTTATTCCAGAAAACAAACTAAAACATCGTGCCGGTTTGACGATGTATCCGTTATTCCAGAAAACAAACTAAAACATCGTGCCGGTTTGACGATGTATCCGTTATTCCAGAAAACAAACTAAAACATCGTGCCAGTTTGACGATGTATCCGTTTTTTCCAGAAAACAAACTAAAACATTGTGCCAGTTTGACGATGTATCCGTTTTTTGCGACGGTATGTATAAAATGAGTCGATTGAATAAGCGGTGTTTTTTTTCGTTCAGAAAACAGACAAAAATTTTGTGCCAGTTTGACGATGTATCTGTTTTCATATGATTATGATATGTTATTAAATATCTCTTTGTTTTTTGATAATATTATATCAATTCTCTATAAGCTCTTGCATGAAATGGTTTAGCAAGAACTGTCATAAAAGTTTGACTCGTGTAGAATTAATCAGATCCTTTCAGAGAATGATCGAATTTTAAGCGTACAATTGAAAAACGTCCAATAAATTAGATTCACCTTTGTAATAGATATATATGTTAATTGATAAACAGGAATAAATCAGAACGACCACTTTATTGTGTAAGAAAAAATTTAAATATTTCGTAGCAGAAAACAAAATCATTATACTCATTGCAAAACACAGATTATCAACATAAACTGACTTTTAATACTACTCTACTTTCCCTAATCCGCATTCAATGGTGCATTAGGGCATTGCGTTTAGAGTACACCAAATGCAGTGAATCTTGATATTTCTTTACAAGGCAAAACGATCAATCTTGCGTCTCAGCCCCAGTCATACATGAAACAAGTATCTTAAATAACTTTGGATACAAATTTCTAAGTCAATCTTTAAAATAAAGAATTTATCAATGAAAATATTCTCACCTGTAATCAGCCATGTCTCGTCTCCGTGGAAGATTCTAGCGGCCGAGATTGGGTGGACCTGCTTCCCTGCCAAATCCCCTCAGTCCTCCAACACCAGAGTTTCGCAAGAAGAAAGTCGCTCAAACACCGGAGGTTTCCGTTACACAACTGAACAAAAATAGTTCGCGGGCTTTATCCCCGGTTTATTCATCTACAACGTTCACAGCTCGCTATTAATAACGCCGAAGAAATGTGCAACAACTCCAACTGTTTATTGTGTGGTTGTAATTTGTAACTTGTAATTAAATGTAACACGCACTTGTCAATCTCCACCTGTAAACGTTAATTTAATTGAATTAATTTGTATAGAATTTGTGTTAGAAGCACTCACTTTCTAGTAAAAATCTTTGCTTATTCGTAAGTATTACACAGATTTTCAGTCGTTATTTAATCAATTTCTACTTGGTTAGTTGAACTTTCATCTAACCTAATATATATCATGTAAAAAAATATTGTAATATTCAGTAATCATTTTAAATCTATGCTACATATTTCAATTGCGTATGTTAATAAGACGCGTGCCTGCGTATTTTATTTAAAATGAACCATCTGTGTGCGTTTGTTAACCATTAAAGTTATTACAATTTATCACTATTTTAATGGTATATTTTTGAGATGTGCAAAACGCGATCATTCTTCTTATTTCATTTAATTTGTTTTTAATAAACTAACACACGATATCTAAAAACTATTTGAAGCAAATTAGTTGTAATAACAATGACAAACAGTTTGTTTTAAATTAAAATATTTAAGTGTTCGCACAATTTGCACTGGTAAGAAAACAATACACGATTATAATAAAGCTCGTACTTTTGCACTCCGTGTTGGCTCTTGGCGCCAAGTTCAGTAACTTATGAGCAACCCGTTTTCTTGCTTGAGATAATATAATAATGTACGACCGGTTCAATTGTCCGTAAATTCGACAGATGGATGTGGCGGTAATTTTATGTTGCGGCGCGAATTCCGCGGCGTAAAAAATCGACTTTGTTTCACGCGGTGTAAACTTTGTTTTAGGCGTCGTAATTTTTTTTTTAAATGCGGTGTAAATGTTATGTTTACGTTTAGCTATCACAATGGCTGCGGCACCTCACGCAGTTGGAACTGGCGACCGGCAAGGAGACTGGGACATTCGAAAGTGGCCAAATGGCTCCGAATGCCAATGTGTCGACTGTCGACTACTAATAATAACGTCCTACGCCGAATAGATGGGGTCAGCATGTATTTACTGCCGTGTTAATGTTCCATGTTTTAATTTAGCGCCCGCTGGGGATAGGGTTACCAATTTCGAGGGAAACTGTGCCACTCTCAATGACAATAGCGCGACGCGAGACGATTCGTCAGCAGTTAACGTCACAGCTACGGGACGTAAACGGGACTTGGGAAGAGGCACGGGAACTGGCGGCTAATTCCTACTCTTAATGACCATAGCTTCGAGGCAGTTTACGTCAGAACTAAGGGGCATGGACCTGACTTGAGAAAACGCACGGTATTTTTAAAATAAATTCATGCAACTTTATGATATTTCTACATATTTCAATTTAAAAATACTATTTTTAACTAAGCCTAAGCGACTTGCTTTTAAAAACGATTTATAGGTGTATCATAAAAAAATCCATCTTTATTAACAACATTTTCCAAATACTTGTAGAGAAAAACTGGATTCCACCCATGACGGGCTTGCATTTCATTACAATTGACAAATTACAATCGTTAAAAAAAAATCTCAACAAAGACGAGAAGTTTGGAAGGTAATATGGAAGAATCTCACTAACAATCATAAAGGTTTCTGCTAAAACGGAGACAGAGAGAATTCACACGTGAAGCGCCACGCATTTCACAGTATATATATTTTTATACATATTTTCCAAGTTTTGATAATCGACAGATTGTAATTATAATCAACCCAAGCAATGACGGGTCATAAGATCTGTAAACGCCTAGATATCCATATTCCCTTCCAAAATTCTCGTACCTGTTGAGATGTCAAAATAGTAACAATTTTTTTTTTTGTATCATGATTTATTCTAAAAGTTGGAGTGACCCTGTTTTTTCTGATAAAGATTTGACAATAACAAAGAAAAGCCAAAATATAAACAAAAATTCAAAATATTTAAAAAAAAAAATTATATAAATGCAACAACACAAATTAAGCTCATTTCTAATTTATCTAAATAACTTACCAACTATATTTATTAGATCCAGTGCCAGTAGTATGAGTGTCTAACCATTTATATATATATATCTCGCCTCTTAGTGTAGTGTTAGCACGTTGGGATGCCACGCATGAGGTCGAGGGTTCGATTCACATAAATATTTCATTCGTTTCAATCGCAGTGCCCTATGCACCATTAGTGGTGCGATAAGGGAAAGAAGTAGTGATAACCACTTTACCAAATTTTTAGTTTCTAGTATCGTGACCGTCTACTTTTTCGTCAGCTGAATGCAGAAGATGAGTATGAGAAAATTTCATCCAGAATAATCTAATTTCACCAAGAAAAATCCCGTTTTTAATCCGTAAAATTTTTTTACATTTTTTTTTTTAAATATGTCATCTATTCCATATATTTATTTACAGAGGGGAATAACGTCACAAACACCCAGGCTTGAGAAAAAATACTTTTTATTTTGGTGTTCCAGTGGTTGTTTAATAATATTTTTATCAACACTAGTTAATAGGTACGATTGGCCACAATGTAGCTGCCTTAAAAAAAATTAAAAATAAAATGATAATTAGATAAATTCAATACTTAAAAAAAATCAACATAAAATTATTTGTAAGTTGTACCTAACCTGATAAAAAACCTTCAGATATATTCTGCATTGACCTTTACAGCTCTGTTTTGACTATATGGATCAAAATAATAGTAAAGTCCATAATTCAGCCAAATTGAATACATGTTCGAAAATGTCAAATAACGAGAAAATTCAAATGAAATGCGTTACAACCTATACATAATCTCATAACATAAATTTACATCTTTAAGATTGACCAACATTTCATTTAAATAAGGACAATGCGTAAGCATGATGACTATCTTTGGTTAATCTGTACTCTGAGCATCTAGATTTCAATGTTATTCGTTTATGGTATATGAATAATAAAATGCAACGCACATCCACTTGAATGTTACTAATTGTTACTAGTATAATAATAAAAGTGACAAATAGCAACAAGAATCAGAGATAAAAATTTACTTCCCCTCTTTATCTTTTCTCTTTTGCATTGCATTGATACTAAAAAATTAAACAATTCGTTTGATTAAGCAACAGTTATAATATACAGTCCAAAATATCACACATGAACACATTAATATGAAAATCACATGTAAACAAATATTTCATGTTGATCCCCAACGAGAATCGAACTCACGACCTCATGCACGGTACTGAAGCGTAAGACTGATCTCTTACCTTCATGTAATAAAAATGATCATCTATACCTCTACACTTGGTGTACCAATGCAGTGCCCTATGCACCATCGATTGCGACAAGGGAAAGTAATAGAAGTTGTAGTATAATATACAAGTTTAGTTATACATAATACCACTGTACATCTGTACATGCATTTACACTAAAATCAGTGTCGTTTAAATATGTTTGTATTATTTGTTGCAATCAATAAATGCAAGTTACGAATATTTAGATAAAGTTCAAAGTATCTATGTATCCTTACAAATTACTGATTTTTTTATTATAAAAATTGCACATATTGTTGTTACAATGTAACCAAACATTTGTTAACTCATTAAACAAACAAAATTTAGTTTTTTGTCCTTTTAAATCCGCTTTCGTATTTTGTTAGCATCTTTATAATATTTAATTTTGCTAAGGTTAATGTCCTAGTTAGTTTATTTTTTGAAGACGCAATAAAAACTGGCATCAATTTACTAGAAAATATATTTTTTTTTCCTGAGCAAAATAAGTCCAGAAAACAAAGTGACTTCAAAAAAATTAAGAGCGACTAGCATGTAATTAGGTACCTTATTCTACTACATTGTATTGTACAGCCATACATCTAAATAAAATGTAAACGTAAATAAGAAATTGTGTATACATTTTAACAATATTTTTTAAAATCCGTTCTGGCATTTTTCAGTATAAACTAAACCTCTAAATCTCTATAAAATTTCTTGTCCACACGCCGTAACCGAGTGATATTCAAAAAGTCAGTTTTCAGTGATTTTCACTGAAAATAATTATTTTAATTTATGAGGTACTAATCACAACACTCACCCTTACCCCTAATGAGTTCTAATTAATTAAAATAAATTTAATTTGCCCATAAGTTTATAGATTATAAATGATCTTTTTTGCACCACTCTTTACATTAATTTTATGTAACACAAAAACTACGCTTTTAAAATTGCCTTATTTTACTACTACTTTGCCTTATTCGCACCCAGCGGTGCATAGGGCACTGCATCGGTACACACATACAGTGTATCTTACTCAGTACCAGTCCAAGGTATCACACCTGAAATATTAATATGAAAATCACTTGTAAATAAATATTATTAGACCTTTCATTCCGAGAAACACAATCACCCTTGAGGCTGACGATGCATTTTGTTCTGCTGTACTTGTTCAGTTGATAGTTTGGGATCTGCCATGACGTCACAATATGTGCGTGGGATGGGTCTTGGTTTATATCCGTCCCTCTTACGAGAACTTTATTATATTGCTAAAATAGAAGCATGACTCTACTGTTACGAATAATATGTCTGGAAACGTCCTGAAGGATTTTATTCGTCATTTCAATTAATGTCCACATCAAGGTTGTTATTTTTTTACTTTACGTGGATTGTTAGCAAACATCATCATCATCATCCTCCCAAGTCAAGTTCACGTCCCGCAGCTCTGACGTAAACTGCCGACGAATTGTCAACAGTGGACGCCGAGGACCTGATGCCTCGTAAAATAGGCAAGCGTGGTTAAGGCTCTCGGGAGGCGCACGTAGTATATGGCCTAGCCAGCCGAAACACCTTCGCCGGATGACAGTAGATGCCAAGGGTTGCTGTGTCCGTTGTCTCACCTCTGTGTTCCTAACAAAGTCATACCACCGCACACCTAAAATTCTTCTAAGACACCTATTCTCAAAACTCAGAAGTTTGCTGTCTTGGGTGCCACGATTCGCAGCTATAGAAGAGATGCAGGTGTTAGCAAACATATGGTGCATATTTAAGTTTTAATTAGTCCTTATGAAATCTTCGAAAACTAGAAGTAAACATTTGCTCTATTGATTTATCTTCATTTATTTAAACGAAACCTTATTTAAGAATGTTTTTTCAAAACTGTAATTAAATTTTATGTTTACAGGTGACGAATATAGTAAGTCATGTTCACAGAACAAATCATAAGTAAATGAAATACTGTTAGTGTCCTTCTTTTAGGATCTGTTAAAGGAGTATGTTCATAAATGTATTTTAAAAAAATTCAACTTTTTGTCTGAAGTTATCTTCTATTATTATTTATCACTACGACAGTACCTCATGAAGTATTTGTGTAAATGTTTTTATGCTTTTTTTGCTTGTTCTAATTGTTATTATTAAATAATTTGACCACTTTTTTATATTTGTGGATTATTATCCTCACAAATTTCGTCATTACTGACATCTTGAGACTGGTAAAAGGCTATACAAATTATCATGTAATAATCCACAAATATTATAATATAATAATATATAAGTAAAAACTAAAATACGGTGGTATAATTATTGTATTTAAAATGAATTTCCGCCAAGATATGTCAGTAGAAAATTTTTCGTACGAAAAACCTTCTACTACCAGAATAAGGACCAAATTCGAACAAAGATAAAGAATGATAGCAAGATAATTCAGATTCAATAATACACACTGTCCAATTTCACGAAAGTAGATACTTACTTTATGTTTGGACATATAATATGTTCTAGCAGCGCGTGTCCAGCGGCTTTATCTGCTTAGCGAAATTTATATTCTCTTTGTTCAATAATTTTATTAGCCAGCCAGCGCCATACTTTGTCAGCTCCCAACCTTTTTCTGTCACATGTTTGATAAAAACCCTTTTTTACAAATGCCTAAAAGCCCTTAGGGCAGCTCTATTGAGATTTCAAAGTGGGACAGGATTCATAAGCTTGAAAAGCCCGTTTTTGCAACCGATGTTTGTAGCGAATCATATTAATATTTCATGTGTGATCCTTTGGACTGTCATTTTGCCTTCATGCCACAAATGATCGAGATTCACTGCACTTGGTGTACCAATGCAGTGCCCTATGCACCATTGGGTGTGGGTAAGGAGAGTAATAGTAGTAGTTTTGTAGCGATCTTTTAATATTTTTGTCTCCTAAATTACAGTATTCAATATTTAATTTTACAAGTGAATTAATTTATTAATCGTTGATAGGATTTTATATAAATATCAAAGTAATTCATTGCAGAGAGTACTTGGAGAATGCACGCATAAAAGTTCTTGGCTAAAATCACGAATTAACATCTTCCAAGATAAACGTCCTACACGATATTTCGTATGTACCTACTACGTGATGGATATGAGTGCACGTTCATATACGACTATATTAAGAATTTTAGTGCAAAAATTTGATTTTTTACTAACCACCTCACCAGGCCAAGAGGTTCAATGACAGAGGAAACAATATCACAAAACACCCGGGTTTTAGAGAAATCTTTAATTCAACGGGTCGATTCTTGGTTAGATTAAAATAATTCAAAATTATTTATCTCAAGCCTAGTCGTTTAACGATATTACTATTTAGTGATGGATGTCGCTTAAAATGCCCAAATTTTCCCATTTAATTAGAAAGAAATATTTAAGATTCACACAAATAATATTTAAATTTTGATTGTTTTAGATTTTGAGTGAGAACCCACTAGTCGCTAATAACCGTTGAAGAAAGTAGAAAACGAGCTATATAAGAAAATTGTAGGGTGATTTCATTAAAACATTATTGAATATTACGTGTCACGTTAAAAAGAAAATATTCGCTTTGCCACGAATACTCATAAGAAGAGAATACTAAAATAAGTTGAAACATTTTTGTAATCCAGTAAGCAATATTAATTTAAGCATTTCTTTATACTTTCTGTAAAGCATGTATATACAATCTAATAGTGTAACTTGAAAAATTCAAGCTGAAAAACTGAACCCCGTGTTGCCAACGGAATAAATTTGCGCGCGCAACTTTCGCGGTATTTTTCCTCCAACTGACGCGTGATGTTTATATTTAATCATTAAATTGTCTTTGAATTTCAAAACGCACTTGAATTTAATTTATTGCTTCACTGAAGACGACTTAAGCTTGTATAAAAAAACTTTTCGCTCTCGGTATTTAAGAGCTTTTATTTAATCGGAAAATGATAAAACTACTTAAGAAATGTGATTTTTTTTACAGCTCAAACAATATTTCGCATGTGAGCGATAATAGTGACCATAATTGTAAATTTTTGAAACATATTTTTTAATCAGCAAAATTTGATTATTGTATCCGTATTTATGTGTAATAATATGGACGAAGTGTTTTGTTTAAAAAAATTAAATCCTCATGAGCGAATTCCATACCCATCCTAGTACTGGATAAATTTATTCTCAAAATTAACAAAATTTCATGTTTCCTAAATTCTTGGAAAAAGAAAGACAAAAGAAGATTGAACGCTGTTGAATGTGTGTTAAAACGGTAAAACTATGTATGATATGTGTGCTCTAATGTCGAATTTAGATCAGAATGCAAGGCTGAGATAAGCATTATCAACAAAATTAAGATAGATCTCTTACGATAGTTCGGACGAACGGATGAGGAAAGAACGGCTAAAAGAATCTATGACGCGAGTGTGCTTGGATGTAGAAGTCGAGAAAGGCCGAGAAAGACGTAGCATGATCAAGTACAAGTGCTTGAAAGTGGGCATGTGAATAGTCGGAATAATCGGCGCGTGTGCATGAGAAGTTGTATGAATGTGGAGGAACCAAGAGAAGTATGCCAGGACAGAGTTGTGTGGCGTTCTACCCTCTCTGCTTACCCCTTCGTGGAAATAGCGTGATGGTTAGTTAGTTAGTCTAAATTCTTGATTAAAATCTAATTTTACGCACGTTGATTCAAATTTAAGACTGGTCTTTCAAAATCATTAAATTTATAATGAAAATATTGAATTTTAAATCAGACGATAAATTTCCTGGATGAAACCAGGTTGCGATTAATACTTTTAATTGTAGATATTTAGGGAAGTGAAATGTACAATCTCTCAATTAGCACCTTTCTAGATCGTGTTGAAATATGTAAAGACGAAACTGAGTCAGGTAGTATTTTTGTACCGTAAGGCAAACTAAACAAAAAAGATAGCGAGCTTTTGGCAGACGGCCAGCATTAACTGGGTAATTACTTCCACAAAATGTTGGAATTTTTATGTTTTTAGAAAAGTCAATGTTTACAGCCAGTTATATTTATCCAGGGGTCATGTGGGAAACATAGCGATCCGCAACGAATATTATACATTTCTTAGTTGTGGCAATTTAAAAAAATCTCCCTGTTGCGGTTTTGCACAGGAGATTTTCTGGGCTAAGTTTGTTGGATGTAATTCGTATAAGCGATGTCTTATGTCACCTATAGTGTTCATCATCTGAACTGCAATAATGCATTTTTTTCAGAAAATGATGTGTGTTATCATCTAGTAATAAAAAATTTTTGGCTGTCTGTAAAGTCGGTTTACGGACAATAATTTTACGTGATAACATCATAAGAAAACACTGATGAAAAATAGCATACTTTTATGAATTGATTTGAATTATTATTACTAAATTATCATTATTTTGGATAATACAAAGCGGAAGTTAATTGAAAATTACAATTTTTTCCACAAATTATCATTTTTTTGCACTCGTTAGTTTCACTTTCACTTTGTAGCTTGTGTGCTGCGGCTGTCTCCCTTATACTCGGACGCATCAGCCGATGAAGTGGAAGAGAGATATATGCGTCACAAACCGAACGCTTAGGCCGATCGTGCCTCTCTATCGCTTGTTCCGCGCTCTCGCTTGCACACTCGGCTCAGGCGGGTGACAATGAGTCATGCTTTTTCGTGTGTGCAGCCAGCGTTCATCGATTTATTAGACGTTATCACGTTATCATATTTATTTAAAATTATTCTTTGCCGAAGAGTTTTTTCAAGATTCAAGATATTTTTCTTAATATTTCTGTAGGAAAATGTATTTTTTACACGCATTAAATAAATTATGTAGAATTATACACAATTATAAATTTTTAGCAGGATACTAAAATGTATGGGTAAAATGCATCATTTTTCTCCACGCTTCAAGGCTTTTCGCGCGGACAATTTTTCAATTTCGATACTATGTGCAAACTGCTATATGCATTTCCCGACGTTGGAACGAACCAATTTAAAGTTTTACATAAACTTTCAACTTAAAAAATACTGCAGATACTTGGCGCACTAGCACTGGAACGTCAACTTTTAAATTTACAAGTGGAACTTTAAGGAAGCTCGTCCTTTAGCGACACTTACCTCCTTTTGACTTATATTTGCACAAAGTTGATTTGGAACCAAGAGCATCGCGGGAAAAATATTAATAGCTTTCCGTTTATACTTTTCTGAAAAGTTTAATTAGAGCAAAGGGAATAGAAATCTACTGCAGATGTGATAATTACATATATAATGCTTTTCTGGGTTATTATACCGTGTTTTGGACCTTTTGTTGCCGATGTTTCTTCTTCTTCTTCTTTTACCACGTTCGTTCTTATGTGGAGCATGTGGACATTACTATCACATCCGAAGTACATGCACTAAGCCAGGTCCACCGCCGCATCTTCACGACTCCAGTTATTGGAAGTTGTTGCGTTCGTTCCCAAACTTCAGCGATGGTTTTGAAGTCAAACCATCTAATGCCTAGTATCCTTCTCAGACACTTGTTCTGAAAACTCAACAAGCATTCTGAGCTTTTGTGAGGTGCCAGGATTCACACCCATAAAGGAGCACCGGCACAATGCAGGAGTTTAAGAGTCGGCATTTTGTTTGACCGAGTACAAACTGGAATTCCAGACAGCACGCATCGTGTTAAAGGTTGCTCCAGCAATTCTTAGACGGATTGCGAGTTTCTTGTACATCTTCAGTTATATAAACGCCTACGTTTTGACGTTATGCCGACGTTTAATAACTCAGAAAGGCATTGTCTGTATTCTGAAAACCGTGAAAATCTGCGAACTTTAATGTGATAATTACTCATATTTGATATACTGGGATCTCTCTCTTTAGTCCATCCAACATGACTGAGGATAGTTGTCATTCCTGATGTATGTGGACGATTCTAAACAAATTAAAAATCGCTATACCAAAACTGGGTGTAAAATAATGATGTGTCGATGAAAATGCACGCTAGGTTTGAAAAAAAAATATTTTTTAAAGTTATTAGAATCAAAAGAGTATGAAGGGGATTCCCCCAAATTCGATAAATATAATCTATCTAAAAATACACACTAGAAAATAAAGTACTGAAATTGAAATTGTATTAAAATTGTAGAATAAATTGTATAAAATTGTATACTAACCCTTGAAAAAGAGACACGCGTTGTCTTGAAACCTGGCGGTAGATTTATCAATAAAAATAATTAAAAAACAACTATTTTATTTAAAGATTTTATAGTGAATAACTGCAAAGTAAATGCTTCTAACGTAAATCATTATCATCATAATATTTTGTTAGATTTCTCAATCAATAACTCCATTTTTAAAAAACTTTACAAAACGTACCATAACCAAGATTAAGTTGAGTTTTCCTAAGGTTTTATTTACGCATTCTACCCTTGACCAGAGTGGGTACGACAAAATACAGTTTGCCGCCACTTGAAGTCACTTTCGTTGTTCCAATTTTCCGTCTGATTACTCCAGAGTTCGTGTCACGCACTCCTATGTTATAATATAGTGCTATACGCCATAATACTCGTATAATGTTATGCTGCAACACTCGTATAATGCTGCATGTTATGATATATTTTTATAGTGCTACACGCCCCAAGCAGACGATCGCCACTGACATGGGTCCAAGGAGACAAAATTAGCCCAGATACTTAAGTCAACAGACCACACATATCACGCTATTCTTTTTTTTTCTTTTTTTTGTGTCTTGTTATGAGGAAAGTTCTCTTCGTCAAAAAAAATATAAATTCTTTGTCAGAATGCGACAGATTTAACGTGAAGTGCGACTAAGGAATTAAGTAGGTAAATGTATCTATTTTTAGAAGCTAATACTGAATTGAGTTGTCAATGGTTTTCAAGATATTGTAATACAGGGCATTTGAGGGCCCAGCCCTGAAGATGAACACTGCAATATGCTCAAAGCTCACAAACAAGGCATAATAACCCAGAAAAAAACATCATTTGTGTCACAGTACTTAATGTACACTACTTATTGTGTAATTCAATCACTATTCTAGTGTACAGATATTGTATGTCCACTTGTCCACCCCTATTTTCTTATAAACGTCTAAATGGAGCACCATACCGATGTCATAGTCGATTAAAATTTTATAAAATTTTCCTTCAATATTTTACTGAACCTTAGAAATTATAATCTTAGCGAAATCTTTTCATTTTTAAAAATTACAATGAGAGTCACACATTCAAATGCGTTTTTCTCAAAACTAACTTTTGTGGACAATAAATGTGCTTTAAATCCTCGATATATGACAAATTGCGATTTGATTCAATGAATCATTTTACACACTGGAATTTCGGTAATACTATCATTTAAACCTTTTTTAGTCTTACGACAAAATGATCGCAATATATTTTAGTAGGTCAAATCAATTTGATTTGCTGTTTTAATCTGGATTATTATTACAATATCGTTGAAGATCCAATATACTTTAAAATAAATACATATTAAACAACATTAAAGAGTCATTTTCCAAACACTTGGAATTTCGGTAATACTACGGGCATTTTACAAACCATCTCAACAGTCTTACGAGAAACTTGGAAGGGAATATGGATATCTAGGCGTTTACAGGGCAATGACCTGAGATTGAGTTAAGTGGGATTGATTATTACAACATTCCCCATTTCACCTCCAATTTGATTTAAAATATCTACAATATACAGTAAAATGGCGCGAAGCTTCACATTTGAACACACTCTCTGTCATTCGGTAAGAAAATTCATTTAAACCTTTTTTAGTAATGTTGTAATACATCAAGTCGCACTTAACCCAGCCAATGACAGGTCATAATCCTGTTGAGCCTAGATAATCCATATTCCCTTCAAATCTTGAAGTCCTGTTGATATGTCAAATTATAAATACATATTTTTAAAGCTTTCTAAATAGCGTCTTTATTGTATAACGATGTGCTGTTACGTAATTTTACCCTGGTCTGAATAAGCCGAATCTATTGGGTAAAATCTGAATTAACTATGAAAATCTCATTTTTCCTCTAGAAAATATTTCGTCCACTTAGCGGCCAACCGGGCAGATTCGAAAGTAAACAAAAGTTAGAAAACATTTCCGAATAGAAGTTCCCTGTCCTTGTTAGCGAGTTTCAGTGACGCCACCACATTCGTTTGGACAACTAGTTAAACTTTCCCAGTTCTGAACAAAAATATCGCAATCAACTCCTGTGTTTGGGAGAAAGCTGTAAATGAGGTTACCCGGCTAACTTCAATTACGTGTTTCTGTATTGTTACTATATTTGATAAAGAGACATGTCACTCATCTCTGTTATCCAACTCCAAACCCTCCCCCCCAACAAAAACTACTTTATTTTATATAATATAAAATACAGGTAAAGTCGCACTTTTTTACCTTTACGAGTAATTTGTATTGTATTGTACTTATTTGGATTGCTTTACGAAAAAAATAATTATGAAAGCAACTAGTTTAACTATAATATGTAACACTTATATCTATAAAATTAATTGCTACATTCCTCTGTAGTCTGCATTTAATATGTAACTGGGGTCCCTTACACGAAAAATGCCATTCTGTCTCGTAAATAGAATAACCGTATTTAAGGTAAAGCCTAGAGATTTTTTAAATATTTTTCAGTGCTTTTCGAACTCCATTACTATAGAAATTAAGGATGAGGTAAAAACAACGATGATTCATTTCAGAATTAATGTTCAACCCACTGTTTACTAATTTTGAAGAATAATTATTTATATTCGGCTATATGTAAAATCAAATTATTTTAACATGATTATGAAGAATTCGAGGTAATTTTCTTTGGGACATAAAAATCATTAAACTTTCCAAATTTCATAATTTTTTCCTCTATTCCAAACTGTTATTTGTTACAGCTTGATTTCTGTTGCACACTTCCCAAAGTTTCACTATCATTTTGAATAATGTAGTCCATAGTAGATATCCACAAAGGTGATACATTGAAAACTATCCAGTAAAAAATAAACAATCGGGGTGTTAAATTGAATTTCAGATCGGGGAACTTAAGCTAAGTCGTAAGATTTTATGGCCAGTTCATACCGTGACTACATTTTAATACCTTGTTAACAATAAAATCATAACGACTTATAACAGAATTCTCTGGGCGAAATAAAGGCTTTGTAAGGGTCGCTTCGTGGATACTGAGTAATATTTGAGTAAATATTGAATCCCGAGTGGGATATAATGAAACAGTTTACAAAGAAATTGGATTTGATTCTCTCCGGAGGTATTCGACAAGTGCGAAGAACCTTTTAGGATGATACAGGATACGGATGCTATGCAACTCCGAAATAAAAACACTCTTAGCCATAACGAAATCCAAAATTAATGTTCGATAGAATTTCGAATGATATAATATTATCAAATAATTTTTATTATCGCCTATAGGGGCGGAGTTAGAATCAAGGTAAAACACCTTGGTAATTTATGACCAAAAAAAGCAATAATAATGAGATCGTTCATGTATTTATTTAAAATATGGCCTTGCATTAAATACATTACAATGCCTTTGCCAATGTTAAGTTAAAGTTGGGTGATTCAAAAGCTCGACTGCGACACGGAACAAACTCCTAACACTTAACCACACATAAGACCACACTCTCTCATCAGTCCAGAAGATTGACACAGCAATGTGATCTGCTACGTCGCGCGTCGGCAAAACTAAGCCCAAAAACACGGCATAATAACCCAGATTAGCTTTATCTTCAGTTAGTATTATGTATAACCGTTGGGCTTCTAATATTAAGTAGGTATTTAAAGATTACAGTACATAATCGAATTCATCTGAAACATTCGAACCGGTAAAAGATTATATCCTTAAATTTATCCGTTACATCCCTAGTACAGGAGAGTAAATTGAAAACTCATCGGTCACTAATTGGCCGTATAACAGGGTAGTAGTACCCTCAGGCTTCTAATTCCCGCTAAAGTATTCCCGATTGAGCCTTAACGAGGCCTCAGCGGGGGCGGGGGGAGGATATCCGGTACTAAGGAGCTACGAGGGAAATTTTCTAAATCTGTTACCGTTTCAAAAACGTGTGCCGTGTGCGTACGCAGAAAGAAGATGTTTCTTATTTATTTGTTTATTTATTACTTTGACAGACATACAAGCAAGGCAGCAGTTAGTCAAATAGACAGATTTGCTTAAAAGCAAATTAGGACTGTACTTCACAGCATTCTTCAATCAGCATTGAAAAATTCTTAAACTGAATATTGAAGTTATGTATTTTTTGTGAATTTCTAACTGAATTCGTATTTTCAGAGATAATTTCATGATTTAAAACCATCAGAAATTGATGAAAGGCAAAAACTTTAAATTCGGAATTTTGGTATCTTCTTCTTTGGAGTAGTCTATAACATAGGTACCCAAAGTGGGCCACCTGGCCCCCCAGGGGGCCCTGGAGAGATCTGAGGGGGCCTTTTCTGGCTCTGGGGGAGTAGGGGAGCCCTGGGAAGCAAACAGGGGGCCACAAGGTGCTAAAATGTATTACCTAATAGAATTTTAAAAATCTGTTATTACAGGATATACATACGTATAATAAATATCATCTATGATTTTGTGCTGTTTCAAATCATATGCGTACCTACACATGTAGTTCATGAATCGACCGATATGGGTCTATGACGGTCAGTTTACATTGTCTATCATATTATTTACTAATAATTATTGGCTTTATAATTCATTTTTCTTTCAAAATACCTTTCTGAGATTAAAAAAATTCTCTCGTAATTGAATCTATTTTTTGATGATTTTACGTTAGGTTTGTAATTTATTGACAGTGGATACATTAGGTTCGTCTTTCTCATTTGGATTATTTAATACGCTCGCATATTTTATTTATGACACTATAATTAAATGTATAAAAAAAAGTACACTACATTTTTCTATTTTATTTCATTTAAAAAAGGTAAATTTCCAGGGGGGCCTTGTGTAATTTTGTGTCTGAAAGGGGGGCCACGGGTCAAATGAGTTTGGGAACCTATGGTCTATAAGATTGTGGTATCATTCATTACATTAACACAAAGAATAAGAACAGAAAATACTTTCGTATTTTATAAAACAGATACGTTTCGAAAGGTTTTTGATAAAAAATAATCGTTGGAATGTAAATGAAGTGAGTAGGTAATCTGATTTTTCATTATATTGCTGTCTGAAAGCTGCAGCTGGTTAAAAAAAGCGAGTGAATGGATGATGCCTGGAAATATCACTTATCACACATCGCATCGTGGTATTTTCCTGAAATAAGCTTTTAAACTGTCATTCTTCAAATTTCAGTGTTTTCAGCGTTGTTTAATAAAGTTGTTCGTTTTACGAAAATGCTACAAAATAAGAAATATTCAAAAATATATTAGGTATGTTTAAATTGTTGCCATAAATATTAAAATAAAGTTAGCTGTTTGATTACTTCGATACTCAGTACGGGCACCAAGTAAATTTCTCAGATGATATTTATTATTTTGAATTAAAAGCATAAATACGAATGAATGTTAAATGATTAATTTTAAATCCTATTTATTTTATTACGCTTAGCAACTCTACTCCATCATTTCGATTCCGTTCCATAGAATAAACCAAAGTTTAATAAATTAAAATATAGGTAATTGATGCAGTCAATCAAATCCATTTCAATTAAATTGGGCTAGACTCGAAGCTTTTTGTAATTTACACTTCACATCATGGCAATAATTAAGGGTGAAATGTTGAAATAAATAACTTTAAATGCTTTTAACGTACGTAGATTTAAATGGTAGCCCACTAATAACAGTTACTATATCCCTTTGAGATCTATGGTAAAAAAAGTTTATTTCGGAACCTCAAGCTTTCAACGAAATAATGTGTAGAAAATGCATCCGATTATTTTATATTTAAAAAATAGTTATGTGAGTAAACCGAATGTAGATGGTGGTTTGTTATACCCAGATCCCTAATAATTATTATTATCTACTACTTTTCCTTATATACACCCAATGGTGCATAAGGCTTGCGTTTATACACCAAGTGAAGTGAAGTGAATCTTCATAAGGGACGTGAACACACAAATGAAGGAAAGATGATCAGACTTACGCTCAAGCGCCAGTCTAAGGTATCATATATTTAAAAAAATAATTGATGCATTGTCCGCCTTGTAGCGTGGTGTAGTGGATAGCGCATTAGGGGTACTATACATGAGGTCACGGGTTCGATTCCCTACGTGGCCAAATGAAATACTTATTTGAATGTAATTTTTTTAATATTTCATTCTGGGTGAAACGTAAATTATCGTGAAAGGAAAAACCTCGTAGGAACCGATACATTAAACGGTTTCATTAATAGTCTGGACTAGATCTTTAGAATAACTCAACATAAAAATTGTTGTTTATTTTTTTGACTCGAAATCAGATTTCAAGAGAGAAGCGGGAGTTTATACAAATGTTTACTGAAAAGCTGTGTGTGTTTCAGTTGGTTTTGCAAAACATTTGAATATTTAAATAATAAAATCTTTCTGTGAAAATGAAATCCTTTATTTAGGTAATAAATAATAATGCTGGAAATATATACTTTAAAATTCAAACCGCAGGTATTTTGGATCATTAGCATATTAGCGCTGAAAGGATAAATGGCTCAAATACTAAGCGCTGTAATCCAACTCATGGGTTCGCAACCATCTGTTTTTGAGAAAAGAAATATTTGTAAAAAAAGAAACTGTTTTGGCCTAGAAGCTGAAAGTACATTTATTTTAATACAATATGTACCTACTGTAATTTATCTGTTTGAAGCCATTTTTTGGGTTCAATTAAAAATGCTTTTATTATTACCGCCATTTAGTTTTTTGTATGTATTTCATAACTTTTTTACGCTATATTTGAATAAATATTTTTTTATTCAAATAACCTCGAGAAGTCAGGAAGTCCAATTACAGGGGGGATTTATAACAGAGCACCCACGACTCGAGGAAAGGTAATTTTGTATTTCTAATTATGAGGAGAGTTTTGAAAAAAATCTCGACAAAATGAAAAAATCTCTACAGAATCTAAAAAATACGTCCACTGAATTATAAGTAATCCTTATTTTTCTTTTTGAAAATTCCCTTAAAATTCTAGGAACGCGTTTATTTCGAAACTCGGGAAATATTTTCGAATAAATATGATGGTTTATACAACTACTTGGCTTTCTTTGAACAGTTTTATGTATTGAAGTTATTATTCAAATTCGTGGCAATAGAAAAAATAATTTACTTTTGCAAGAACAATAATTTTATAAAAGATTTTTTTTAATGTACCATCGATTTTTAGAAAATACTACTACTACTACTCTGCCCTATCCGCACCCAATGGTGCATAGGGCACTGCATTGGTACACAAAACGCCGTGAATCTTGATCATTCGTTACATTTAGGCAATATGATCGATCTTACGCTTGAGCGCCAGTTCAGGATATCACATGTAAAAATTTTAGAAAGTAAATGTAATAAATAGGTAAATAAATGTTAGTAAAAATATGATTTCTTTAAATATCCTATTTTCTTTCAGAGTTTTTGCCTCCGCCTCTTCAACACACCCACAACACCCCACACCTCCATTTTTGGAGGTTTTTAGCCATTTTCAATATCAACCACTTTACTTGAACAACAATAAGTTTTGGATATTGGATATAATAGTTCTTTTTATGTCAAAATTGGTTTGCAAAAGGAACTGTTATTTGAATTTATTTATTTTTCATTCAACACTGATCGTGTAATACTGTCATACATTACAAAGAACTTAATAAATTTTTAATTCATTATTTCTGTATCTTAAGAGCATACCCGTGTGCGTGCTTGCATCGTCTTATTTTTTAAATATTTTTTATTTGTTGAAGGAGATACATAAATGATCACAAAAATAAGATACAAACACTCATCTGGTAGATATCTAAAATGTGTGAAAAAATCATTGCTTTAATGTTAAATTCCAGGGAGAAAATCGAGGAATACGTATGTATGGGAAAGCGGCCGTGAGTCTCGTGGTGAGAATATGCTCTTGCTGAAAGGCTGGAAGTCACATTTGGTAAATTGTTCAGGAGAGCGGTTTCAAGTGTGTACAAGCAGGAAACCAGTGAATCTACATAATGCTTGGAGTCGATTTTGTTGAATACATTTTTTTGATTTGGCCCATAGTTTTCGAGAAAATTGAGTAAGAAATTGATTTTTTTTCGATAAAGTTTTGCAAATTCTTATGAAATATCATGTATTTAGTCAAATTGATACTATCCGTATATAAAACAAAATCAAAAACATAATTTTTATGTGAATTTTGTGCAATTTTACTAAATCTGCGGTACTTATGAAAGCATTTCTGAGAAGAAAAAAAAAAATTTTTTCAACTCAGATTCAAAAGTCATATTACACATTCGACTCCAAATATTATTTTATTATTATTTAATATTAGGCGAGCAGCAGCTGAAATGCCTAAATCGGTCAGTTAGTTAGGTTTAAACATTATATAACTTGTCCAGTCCATTCTTAAACCCGTTCACACTATTCACAATGACCAGCTCCTGCGGTGGCAAAATATGATGTAGTAAAATATGATGTAGATTCACCAGTTTTCGGGTTGTACTACGAGTTTTGTTACACCATGTATAGTAGTACTGGACTCAATAATAATACAAACTATTTTAGTACCGGAGGCCTTCCAAACGACATTTATAGCTCAATTTTGCAAAAAATGTCACTTCCAGTATAATTTAAGCTTTAAGGTATAGATTTGTAGCTCGCTCTCAGACCGACGCTTGACGAGCAATGACAACGGCTAAAACTTTCGGTTAACCCGTACGCACAAAATACACGTAAAATTGCCACAATAAATAATCACATTAGTGTATTTCGGCGCCTCTAATCTTTATTAATTATTCGGCAATTCGCGGGAGCAGGAACATAATGTATTCCATTGGTAAATGTCCACTTACAGAGTAATTTATCATTCGGAGAATTAGCGACGAACTATGAATATGGCGGAATATTTATGGCCTAATCCAATAATCGCGTATTCGTTATTCTGCGGTAATAATACTTACCCAAGAGTCAATAAAAACTAATAATGTACTACCAATAATTAATTGTCGGTTTTTCAACATCTTTGATACCTACATATTTATGCAGCCTCTGAATTAGAATATTTTGATAGTAAATATTTTTCGTAATTAAATAATCACAATAGTGACAGGGTCTATTATCCTAAATAAAATAGCCTATCTATTACTCTAATCTAAGCTATGCGTTTCCGGTTTCACCGAAACATAAAAAAATATAGTTTCTTTTACAAAAAAATGAGTATCTTCGTAATATTTCCAAAATCTGAATATTATACGTAATACAACATGAAATAATCCGCTTGTTGGATTTGATCTTGGTATGCAAAGCACAAAATTAAAGTCAGTGAAAAACTCTTAATTTTCGAAGCAAAGAATATTGTAATTCCCTCACAAAGCATAAGAGCTTGTTTTTTTTTAAAATTATTGGTGTAGTATATCGTTAATTTTCAATATCCTGTATAATTTACATAAGTTTTATAATGTACCCATGTTTATTAAGCATTTTAATTAATTTAACAAAAAATGTAATATTTGAACAAATTAGTTAATGCTAGAAACATAAATCGCTGCCTGCGGTGCGTTTCTCTTAAGGTTTTAGACACTTCTGCGCATACGAATTCAGTACAGAATCGAGGCCCTGAATGCAAAACTATTATTATTATTTAAGGTAAAAAATGATGTCCTATCTCAAATTTAAAAAAAAAATACGTGACATCTGTCCTATACATTAATTTGGATGGAAAGTAAAATCTTTACGTTGTTCCTGTGAAAAGTTATAGGTACCTACCTACTGGTGATGACATATTTCAGATTATTTTTTTTTTGAAATTTTGACATCTACATTCCAATAGCAAAACTAAAAGCTCAAAAGTTACATATTAGTGAGTTAGTGTACGATTCTAGTATTCACTATTTTCCATAGATGGCAATACAACATAAATATGGAAAAATGATACCATAATACTTCATGGCCACAAAAGACTTGTGAAGGCGCTCCTCTGCTTTTTTTATTTTGAGGAATTTTGTAAAAGCTTCCAGATGCCCCATATTTTACGACGATAAAGAAAACCTTAACTGAAAAAATAAAATCCCTGTGTGCCCCAATACCCATGTACAATAGTTAGATGATCATGCCAGAGAACCAAATTAATTAATTAAATATTTTTTCACAGAATGATCTCATAATTTTGCACAATTTATACTGCAGCAGTATTGTTTAGAATTACTTAAAGGAACCAAAATGTAGAATTTCTGTAAGTGGAGTATTTAAACACTTGGATGACGCAGATACCGAGCTAAATAGTTGTCTAACTAGGCGACGGCGGTTCACTCTCTCATGATTCTACACACACCGAGGAGCAGGATAGACATACTATTTTTAGATTAGATACAAACCACTCAGTAAGGGTAAAAACCAGAGTTCCAAGTATACCGTATATTTATTTTAGTACATATCTGCGGAGCCACCACTAAGAAGAATGTTAATCTTTTATACAGGGTAAATTTTTAGTCAGTTAACAAAAAAAAACCCTGAATTCAGTATCGTTAATAGAACCCATTTCAATAAAAAACATGTACTTTTTATTTTTATGATTTATTATTTTTATTATCGCACACCCTACTCACAGCTGGTCATCTGAGTTCATGCACGGCACATAAGGGTAAGTGCGACGGGGGAGTGCGCGCGGGGCGAATGAGCACGCCGCTCGCGCAATCCCGCCAAGGAGGGGGGGGGGGGGGGCGGATGGACCCTCCGTTTTTTTTATTGAAATGGGTTCTATTAACGATAAATTAACCCTGTATATTTTGAATAAGTAATAAGCGCCTATTAACCAGCGGGCTAGATCCGCAAACATCTGTATTTTTATCGCCCACAACACAAAGGCTGGGCCCACAAATTTGACTTCTTTGATATAGCTTGCGGATCTGGCCAGCTGGGTATCTATTATAGATTCAATAAAACACGGAATTAAAAAAATGATTTATTTATTTTTGACGGGTGTAAACTACACAATTTTCTTACCATATTATATGGCAACATAAGAATATAAAAATAGCCCAACTAAATTATTATGTTTGTGTGTTAGTCTTCTAGCCATGCTGGAGTTAGGAAAGTTTATATTAAAATAAATTGTTATATTTAGTTTAATATCTGGATTATGGGATTGCACATAGTGAGCAATATTTTACGCCACAACAGGCCCCGCTGTTATCAACACAGACATATTAAAACTAGACTAGATATCAAAACCTGTCTATAAAACAAGCATTATGATTCTGTCTGCAAGAAGCGGTGAAAATGATACCCAAATCTGGCAACACCGAGACTACTCAAATGCTCCCAGTAATATGGAATGTACAGGCACTAAGCAATTTACATTTTCAACAATAAGGAGTATGAAAAATATAATAACACTCATTTTCTTATCTCTTACATCCGGATTACAACTTGCCTTACACATAACTCGCAATTTTATGGGTTTTTAATTTCCCCTCTAAGCCACGTCGTCTCGATCTGGTAAAAAAATAATCCTAAATATAAAATGGACCGGCAATCAACTATTTACACGCAAATCCCGAGATCTGCCACAAACAGTTATCAAATTATAAGTAATTTAGTAAAAAATATCTTTAAAATCAGTAAAATTATTTAACAACTAATATACTGTATGACACCAAATTTAAAAAACACATATTTGTAATTTTGAAAAAAAATTGTAAGTAAATAAATATAAAACAAAGCATAATGATAAATTTTTTATGTAGGTAATGTAAATCAACTTCGGTTTTAAGATACACAAATTTCAGATTTTATTACTAAAACGATATAATTATTCTCATTATAATACCTAAGAATGTTTCAAAATACGAATTAAAATTTAGCAGAAATAATATTCACTAACTATTATCATTTGTTCTTCTGTTAAGAAGTGTGATCAGCTACAGCAGTCACCCACGTCGAGTGGTTTAGAAAACAATATAATTTACACAAAAATATATAAAACGTAAACACGATGAAAATTGTCAGGGATACACTGCGTTAACATACCAAATACACTTGATTATGATACGAAGAAACCGTATAATACTAACAAACAAAATCTTTCCAATAAATATTATCAATCATGAATTGATTTTTGCAAAATAATATATCTTTCACCCTTCGGGCAATAACGATTGTCTTTTGTCACAAGAGAAACACATCTCCTTCGTTTTTACTTAAGCAAAACATCACTGCGAAGGTGATTAGCCGACCTTTTGGATCAGATCATCGCAAATAGCCGTCAGATCCTCAATGTCTTTGACTTTTTGTAAAATGGTTTCCTGTAGGGACGCCACTTGGATTTCTGACTTCTTCAGCATGGCTTGGAGTTTGATGTTTTCCGACTGGCTCGATCTCTTTACTGAGTCAATCTCCTGGTTGGCTCTGTAAAAGGTATATGGTCATAATAATAATTATTATACTTAAATCCTGCTTAATATAACAAAGTTCAGTGTGGGTGGAATATCTTGACCCTTTCAAATGTAACACCATGTATTATGAATGTAATATGCGACATAACATTTTTGGTTATGAGTTTTAAGTAAAATTCTGATCTGACATAAATATGGGTGAAGTGTTATGTAAGAAAAAAAAAAAATAAAATTTTGAATAATTAGGACAATTTAATTTGATACTTGATAGGCAAATTCCATGCCCATGAAGAAATAAATTAATTTGTTTTCAAATTTCCATTTTTTTTTAAAATATTTTATATTTTTATTTACCTATTTATATTTTAATGTTTTGCACACAGAGCTATGTATAATAAATTTTCAGTGATATTTTAAGACAATCTGACATACATGACGTAGCACCAATTAAATGCACAACACAATGACGGAAGTAACCTTCTGAGGACAGCAAGAATGAGGAAGCAAATATTTGAAACAATAGTACCTAATGTTTAGTTGTGTATTGTGGTGTTGTATTGTGGTACGTGTGTGGAGTGTGGTAGAAGTGTAGGGAAATAAGTTCTGAACATTTATGTGCAGGAGACAAATAATAAGTTAAAAATTACATACATTATCCTTAAAAAAAAGACTTCGCCCATATATGTATTCTAACACCGATACAATTTAATGTCACATTAGAAGAGCAGCAACCTTAAGATGACACCTCCAAAAACCTTTTTCCAAGAACTACTTATAAAAGTAAGAAATGTATCACTCACATTTCGAGTTGACTCATGGCGTGCTGGCGGAACTGTTCATATCTTTCCAATTGTTTTTTCGATGCATCTTCATTCAAGCGGACTGTCTCTTTGAGGGTTTCTTCATTCGTCTTATACCCCTGAACCATTGTCTTACAGCGCTCATATTTCCTGAAAGAAAGAAAATGTAATGAAATGAAGGTTCCAGCAGTAGCCATCCGGAACCTGAAACCTTGTAGGTAGACAAGTATTTTTAGGGCTAGAGGGACACATTATTTGTATTATATCATCGCCGTTTAGGTAAAAGTCACTAACTCTGGTATAAGAAAATCTTGATTTGAATGACAATTCATAAAAAAGTAATGAAGTTTAACAGGCAGCAAGTCACTTTCTTCGCTTATTTAGCATTTTATCTGTGTATGGAGTAACAAAACTCGTAGTATAAACCAAAAATTGATAAATATCATATTTGGAGTCAAATGTGTAATATGACTTTCGAATACGAACTTTAAAAAAATAAAATCCTCGTATGGCAAGCTTTGTAGCTTCGTATAAAATGTACACAGTGTAACATAGATTAATTTTAAAAACTTCTTAAGTGAAGATATGACCACTCTTTTAAGCAAAATAAAAACACGAAAATTTTATTATTCACTGTTTGCAGTGTTTCTAGAGTTAGTGACTTTTGCCTGAATGGCGACGATATAACCTAGGCAGCCATACATTTTCTAGAAACATAAAATGACAATACATGGTTTTAAATTGTCAACATAAATTTAAAACAATAAATAGAATTATCATTGTAAATACTCACGCATGAATGTCATTAAAGGAGTACTCCATATTGGCGAGGTGAGAATTAGCTTCGTCTCTTTCTCTGATAAGAGCCGCCCTCTCTTCTCCCCACTGTCTCTTCTCCGCCTCTCTCTCTCCAATGAACTGCGACATAGTGTTCCCAAACTTTTTTGTGTCGTAGACCCCTTGTCATATTTTTCGGTTTTTGGTAGACCCCCTCTACATACCTGATATGATTTTTTTTGTAAATTTCTAACTGTAGTGAAGTTTAGTGTTAAAAACTTAAAGTAAAAACACATGTTAAGTTTTTACATTTATTAATTGAATTTAAATTAAAACTACTCAAAATAAAATTTTGTATCTGTTATAATATAAAATAAACGTAACATTAAATAAACATAAAATAAACTAAGCAATAAGTAAATGTTTTTAGTGGGAAGGATGAACCTGATGCTTTAATAATAAATTATCAACATTTGGCGTCAATTTTGTAAGGTTTAATCTTAAATCTCCTCGGCTAATAATCTCCAGTCTGTTTCTTTTTTACTTCATAGGTACTTTTATAAAAAATGTATATGTCTTTATATTATAAGATAGTATTATGTAAGTAAATAGGTACCATCAGTGTATGCTGAGATTCACTATCATGGACCCCCATTTTCATTTCATAAACCCCCAATTTTTTTTTCCGCTGACGTAGACCCCTTGCAGGTTGTCATAGACCCCTGGGGGCCTGTCGATGAGGGCCTGCTCCCGGGCGGTGGCGTCGTTGAGCAGCTTCTGCAGCGACGCGGAGCACTCGTCCTTCTGTCTCAACTCTTCCTCCTGTCGGCTGAGGAGCTCACGCACGGACTGCAGCTCTGCCACTAATCGGGGATCCATGTCGGGCTCCTAGAATGGTAAGATGTTCAAATATAAAAGTAATCATGCGTTCAGTATATTACCGCAACAAATAAGAGCATTGAATTAATAGAAAAGAAGAATAACAGCCTAAAAGAATCATTTACATCCAGAACCTAGCCTTACAGGAAAATCAAAAGGTTTCTTCAAATAAAATATATATCTTTAATGCCTCGTACTAAAATATTAAGTAACCATTTCGACGGTCCCAACGTATACTGTCAAATCTGAAAAAGGGCGATTTTTGTTTTATTATTTTAAACTGTCCAATTTACATAATATTTTCAGGTGGTCAAAAAAAAAATTATATTTGATTAAAAAAAAAAATTTTTTTTTACTAATCTAGCCGTGGTTTTAGTAAAAAAAAAATTTTCCGTCCGTCGGGACCGTCGATTTACTCAAGAAGTTCTAAAAATTTTAATGTTGAACTGATAATACTTGATGATTTGGCCTAGTTTAAATTAAATTCAAGTTAATTTAAAAAAAAAAAAATTACTATGAAGCAATTTGGACAGCCAAAATGTTTTCAATTAGTTTTTAGCTCACTCCTATAAAAGCGTCCTCATCTATGGACTAAGAGATAAACTATCAACCTTTAGTATAATATTATTACTAACTATCCCTATTTATAGACGTACATAAATCTATGTGTTGTAAAGGCGTTTAATATATAATGTGTAGTGTTGTTAATAAATTAAAACTAAATATAAAATTTTCATATCGTTACTTACACATGTACAACAAGCAAACCTCCATTACAATGTTATTTACAATTGAATAGCATAATAAAGCGCATGCATAAAATAAAAAACATAAGGCAGAAGCAAAAAGAATAATAAAAAATATATAAGCCATTTTAGAGCATTAGTAAAATATTTCCTCACCAGTACCTCTTTTTTAATTTTTAACACTAATATTTAAGGACTTAAATTTTTTAATTATTACACTAAAAAATTCCATTTTATAATTTAAAAAATAACAATGCAATGGAAAAAAGATTTCTTACAATAAATAAAATAATAACATAATAATAGTATATTTTAAATAATTTTTGTAGAAACAAAAAATTAAGTGAATTTTTATATGATAAGCATTTTAGATATAAATCTTAAATAAAAAAATACTTAATGAGTTTGTAAATAATAATGACATACATTTTGAAGAAAATTTTAATTTAGGTGTTCTTAAAATTAGGTTCATGCATTAATTGATGAATTTTGAATACTATGGATGATACATAATAATTTTTAAAAAAAAATTTTCATTTGTCAGTTAATTTTTCAAATCCACAATTTTAGGTAAATAAACAATATACGAAATTTCCATTAGAAAATAAAAATTATTTAAAAAATTCGACACTTAAAAATGTAGCAAAAACATACATAATGTGTGAACAGATAGATGTCTAGTACCGACTGATTATTCCATTAGATGTCGTAATTTTATTAATTTTTGTAAATTAAATTAAATAAATGAAAGCAACTAGTTTTACATAGAAAACCTTTATATTTTAAATTATTCACATGTCATACAGTTTCTCAAGAGTTTATCATATGTAAAAAAATTGGTAAGATGGTAAAAATGGTAAAAATTTGTCACATTTCATACAACTAAACTCATTTAAAAAAAATTGCAGTTTAATTTTTAGGATCTATAATAATTGAGTAATTTGTGTATCGAAACTGGACAGTAATATTATTTCATACGATGAGGAAATCCACTGCTAGCCGGAATTGAATTTTAAAAATGCTTTCGTGTAGACGCGAATATTTAAAAATTTTGAAGTGGGATGAATTAAAATCCCAAAAACGCATGCAGCAAAAATTAATAAAAAATGTTGAAAATAGCATTCATTTCAAAATCTCATACTTAAACAATCTAAGTAAGTGTAGTGTTTCCGGTTTCCGTTTTTAAACCCCCGTAGTTTTCCATGGCATTTTAATATGGAATACATATACATAAAGCTTCTATTGCAAAAAAGATGGCCGCCATTCAGTCTCTCTAGAACAGCTGTTAACAGTATATGACAGTTGAGTCGACGGTATATTTTATCGGGGCTTCCCGCGTAATGATTTTTGACAGTTTTGTTCCCGCGTCATTTAAAAGATTTTTGACAGTTTAAACTGGCTGGAGAAATACCATCACGTTTTATGACGTCACTCCTGCAAAAATGACGCAGTTAGTACATAGTTGGTATTTAGCGCGGTATTTGAAATGTGCAACTTTAAAAAATCGTATTTTCATCAATAACTTATAAAAAAATTAAATATATTTTTTTTGTGTTAAATAGTAAGTTTATAGAAAAAAATTACTTTAGAAAACAGTGGATTCCCTCATTATTGAGCGTTATACGCAATACTCACATTATTTGCCAAATACCACATGAAATGTTTGGACACGTCATAAAAAAATTAAAATTCATAATGGACCATGTTCACGGCAGTTACGGCCAACATTTGAAAGAAATAATCCTCAAAAAATAGGTGTCAAGAATGGTTAATTTGTTTGATAATAAGAATTATTCGATAAAATTGAATTTTACAAAATGAATCACCCTACACATAGATTCGGCTAATTTTAATAATGATTATGATTTGAATATTTACATGTTAAAAATAATTGTTTCCTTTATGATGATGATCATGTACATTCCCTTGGGAGATTTTAAAGGTAAATATATATTTTTTTAAATAAAAAGGTTGTGAGCAGATGAGGCAGGGTGCATGTATCCTACAATTATGATTACATGGGGTGGAGACTCATCATATAAGATACAAGCAGGATATCCATGAAGAGGGGATTAAACATATAAACAACAAGCAAGATGGCGACTTATACATGTAAGCTATAAGCAATATTGCCTAGGGAAAGTGACTTACAAGCAATATTGTCATATGATATCACTGCATGCAAGATTTGCGAGAAGTGGCAACTTAACTTACAGAAAGGTTTTCGTGGGGAGAAGGCTAGCATACAAGCTACAAGCAATATTGGCATGGGGTGGCCACAAGCTACAAGAAAGATTGCCTCTCGTGTAATGTTTACCTTGGGTTGGACAACAACGGGAGGTGGTGGCGGGGTTCCACCGAGACTGATCAGGCGGTCAATCGCTGCTAATGCCGACGATACCGACTGAAATGCATTTTATAACATACAAGCACCTTCACAATATTGTGCATCATGTAGCCGGGTGCATACAAGAGTTCTGTACAATAGTATGCGTGATATTTATTTATGTGGGTGTCCTTGACCACGTCATTCACCGAGATTTTTATAGTAAAGAAAATTAAGAAATCAATCTCAAATTAGATTGTTGACAGAATTTTTGGTTTACACTTATAAACTTTTAATGGAGATTTGTAATACAGCTTATACCACAGCCTGAGACGTTTTTAAAAATGAATATAAATATATTAAAATTAATAGTCTAAAACGGTAAGTCAGATCAGTATGTAAAAGAATATCAGATTCAATAAGTCATATTAAAATCCGTTCAAATAGTGTTAATTTAGCAAACCACACTATGTTAAAATCAAATTGGTTACAAATTGTCATCAAAATTTAGAAAGTTAACTTGTAAATGTGTTATTTATGTGTTAAAGAATGTAAAAAGGCAATCGGAATCAAAAGTAAAATTATTTTTTAAAACTACCCAATACGACAAAATAAAAATTATTAAATTACAAGAATTCCAAAGATTCAATGCATAACATAGTTTACACTAATGAAAGACAAGAATCTAGAGTTTATTAATGAAGGCAAAAAGTTACTGTAAATGCTTAATTTAATATAATTTTTTTAATGTAAAAATTTCATTTTGCTTTTATATACAAATAACAGTTATTTTTTATACCTTTACTGGGGTCGCTGCGTTCTTTGATTGGAGAGGAGTAGAGGTTAAATATTGCTGTCTCGTACTTATAGCAGGAGTTACAACCTGAAATACATGGTATAAAGGAGTTATAATAAAGTCCCAACCAAAAAAAAAAAAAAAATAGAAGTAAATATTAATTGTATGTACCTAGTATATAATGATGATAAATACAATTAATTTCTATTTACAGGATGAGTTCCTTCAATTAAATGTTCTCAAGCAATTCGAATTGATATATTTTGAATTGAAATTTAATGTTTGAAGCCCCCTTGAGGTATTTTAATTATGATTAATAATAATAATCTAAGTACCAATTTACAAGAAGTTAAACATTAAAATGTGCAGTGAAATGCAGCCGTAACCAAAACCAACCTAAAATTTATTGGAAAACCAAGTGCTTAGGGTGAACAAGTATTTTGTGTTTAAAAACAAACTCAAACCTTTTACAAAACTATCTAGGATTAGCCTTGCTTAAATATCTATATGTTCAAAACGTGTATAGTGTGAAAATGTATAAGGTAACAAATCCTGTCACAAAATTTACTCATAAATATTGTGTTAAAATAGACAAAGTCTACTTCAATTCAACAAAGTTAATTTCTAAATCTTGTTAAAATTTAAGTTAACGTAGGTAACAAACATAATAGAATTAATAAGTTGTATGGCTTGTCGCTTTTTCAGGAAAAAATAAGCTAAAGAGAGTTGGGACTCTTTCATAAAATGCTATCTACGATCGGATTTATATTTAACAAATTCAAAAGAGATTCACCTGATTTTCCTAAGTTTAATATTTGAATGTCAAAATTATCTACATGCACTGACTATAGTTTTTACATGCATTAAAGATTGAATAAGTCGAATCAGGTTAGATAATTAATTACCTGAGTGGGTTTCTCTGTTGGTTGGCTGGTGACATTAACAATATTAGTGGCAACACTAGGGGTGCTGCAGTTGGCCGCACTGTGCTGTTGTGTTCCCTGCGATTGCAAGGAAAGAGCGCCCAGGCTCTGTTCAATGGATGACATTGTACTGAAAACATAAATATATTTGATTTATCAAATCAAGAGAAGGATAGAATATTCACAGTTACAATGTGCATTCATCAAAATCTTATGAATAAATTTTTTATAACGTATTTTGTAACTCAGAAACTCATACCACATATATTTGGTAAGAGCTAAGAAAATATGAGTACAGTACAGATAATTTAAAAGAGGAGAAACTTGTAAGGCTTTTAAATAAAACAACCTTAGTTTCTTATAAATTACTGGTCTTTACAGATTGATAATTGGTTAGAAAATTAAATGATAATGTACATTCAACAGAAGTTGTAATTTAGATAATCTTCAAAGTAGTCCTTGACGGTATCATCAATCAATCATCTCAGCCCGTTGAGGTCCACTGCTGGACATAGGCATCCCCCTGCCGTCTCCACTCCTCCCGATCCTGCGCCGTCCCCATCCACTGTCTTTCAGTAGACTTCCTGATGTCGTCCACCCATCTCATCGGTGGACGTCCTTGAGGCCTCTGGTTCCTCGGTCTCCACACCAGAACGCGTTTCGTCCGTCATTCTGGCTATGTGACCGGCCCATTTCCACTTCAACCAAGCAATTCGCTCCACCACGCCGCAGACCTTTGTCTGGCGTCGGATCCAATCATTACTTTTTCGGTCTCTTAATGTTATTCCAAGCATAATCCTCTCCATGCTCCTCTGTGCAACTTGCAACTTATTGGAGGATTGCTTGGTCAGAATCATTGTTTCCGCGCCATAAGTAAGGACGGGCAGAATGCATTGGTTGAATACTTGAGTCTTGAGTGAGTTGGGAATGGAGCTTCGGAATGTGGAATTTAGCTTTCCAAAAGCCACCCAAGAGAGATATACCATAGTAAAATAAATAGATCATATGAGATACCATACCCCAATGTCTTTGCTAGCTCCGAGTTACTGGTGCACTGGCTGGAGTCAGAACTGCAACTTTCTGCTAGGCCACTAGCAGTACTTGCATCTTCTGAAATGAAAACATCCCATGTATTAACATGATGCGGAGAACTCGAATTCAAATCAACCACCAGTCACATGACCATGATAGATATGTGGATGGGATAGTAAAATATATTTACAAAAAATATTGTCCTTAGCAAAATAATTTTGAAAAAGGTAAAATATTTTTCAAAAATAATGTAATAAACTTCTTTTTCACAGGCACGGAGCCCCCCTTTAGCAATGTACTGACCTTCCAGTTTGGGCGGTGTGGGAAGCTGCTGCTCCTGCCGGCCCGGCCTGACGCCCGTGGGCAGCGCCCCCCGGGCCCCCACGAGGGGGTCAAACTTCACCAGGAGGCTCTCCTTGCAGAGGTCGCGACCTCCGCCGGTGCCGCACGTGAGCAGGTAGTCAAAAGCAGCTGGGTCCTTGAACACTGAAAAGAAAATTTTCAAAATATTAGATTGGTCTACTTCTAAACAGTTTTCGAGTTTCTAAGGCAGAATTCTAAAAATATGGAATATGATTCATATTACACCATGCAACACCATTCTTTGACTTTACTGTCTTCTCCGAACAAAAAAATAGTAATTTTTAATTGCAATATTAAGGTCCTATGTCCTGCCCCATTACCATGTATTTGTTGTATGGGGGTCTATTATTATATTTGTTAATTTTATCTCATTTTATTTTTTTATTTAACCACCTCAACCGGCCAGGAGGCCCAATTACAGAGGGGAACAACGTCACAAACACCGTTCTCACCGGGAATCGAACGCGGAACCTCCGTATTGTGAGTCCAGCGTCTTAGCCATTACGCTACGGAGGCCGTGTGTTATGTTATAATGTTGCAAATATCTGAAGGAGTTGAAACAAAAAAAACATCCGATTTTCAAAACAGAAACATTAATTTAAACTTCTATCCAATATAAAAAGCAAATTTATCACGGTGATTTTATCCCCAAATATAATAATCGATTTCACGATTTCTCTGTGAAATTATACGCCTGAATAAAAAACGGGAAAACCAAAATCGTAATTGAAAACTTAATAAAGAATTCAGTCAAAATAATGACATTCTTTAAGTAATAATAATAATAATAATTATTTATTTAAAACATTTATATTTTTGCAAACTCTCAAATAGTGCCGACTGGATGGACACTAACATTTTGTACATGTTAGAAGGTGCAAAATGACAGCTCCGATGTGTCAGTTTACGGATGGGCATCTAAAACGTCGTGCAATTATCCACCATACCTAAATTCAAAGATATTATTAACTAGAACAATAAAAGTCCTTTCGATTACGCGTTGTTCAACTTCACGATTGCATGTTTATCACAAATAAAGCGAATCTATAGTAGAAAGTACTGGTTACATTGTTAGATGATAGATACCGACCTAGCCGATGAAAAAACCAACCCCGAAATATTCAGAGGGAAAATCGATTAAGTATGTATTTCGTGAAATCATGCAAATCACAACTATTTTTTTGGGTAAATGAGTGCAAATTTCAGAAATACTTGCAATGTTATCGATATTCTTTAATCATAACGATCTTATATTTTTTTAAATGCCAAAAACATTAGTGTTTTAAAAAAAAAACTTTCAAGCAGCGCGAAATTTGACGACGTAAATTTCGTGTTTTCTTCCTATGACCTACTACTACTACTACTATCCCTTATCCACACCAAATGGTGCATAGGGCACTGCATTGGTTCACCAAGTGCAGTGTATCTTGATCATTTTGATACATGAAGATAAGGCGATCAGCCTTACGCTTCAAAACCAGTCCAAGGTTTCACACATGAAATATTAATCTTCCTATGACTGCATACATAATTTCTTAAGCCTTCTAACATGTTGAAGATTTCTTAAAACCGGTTTGTAAATATAACACAAAAATATTAATAAAGAAAATTAGACTATATTATTACTGCATTATTATTAAAGTATTAAGTGCGATGAATTGATTTTTAAATTTACGATTTGACAGTACAAATCTTTCTCTAAGGTAACGTTTTAAAAACTGAATTACTAATGCTGGTGTCGCACCAATGAATAGTTTAGTGAATGGTTCATGAATAACGAACGAAGATAGTCAGCGGGTCTAATATTTCCGCCCCAAGTAGAAAAATGGAATTTCCAATAATTCAAATCAGGATGTTGCCCCTAGTTGGAAGTTTGCCAGGTCTCCCAACAGTTGGCAAACCATACCGAAGATGGAGAACCATAAAAACGAGAAAAGGATATTATCTGGTATAATAGTAAACATCGATCAAAATGGAGACCAGAACAAAATTTTTGAAGCAGGCAAAATGGGAACTTTCATTAAATTTTGCAGCTAAATATTACAAAAATGTGTAAATCTTAAACATTTTAATTGTTGTATTACACAATATTTATTCAGAAGATAATTCAAGAAACTCGGAACTAAATTATAATGATCAATAACGGGAACAGTAGGTATGATAAAATTGGGAAAAATCAGTGAGTGTGTACGAGAATTTGTATTAACGTGAAGGAAATGAAGGGTATGTGAAAAATACAGCTGTGTGGCGTTTTATCCTCTTAGTATACGCCTTCGGATAATGTAGTGAACAGAAAATTTTATAATCACGGGACATTTTGCAATAGAAAACAACGACTGAAATATAGGTAAAGCCTGTTTTCGTTCGTGATAACGATAAACAGTAAAAAAAAAAAACACGTGGTTGAAAAGTTAATAGTAAAGATCATAAAATGCTTGGATAAAACGTTAAACACATTTCAAGACTGAGAAAATGGAGAGAGAAACCTTTTCAATCTAATCTTTATTACCTTATTACCTTGTACCACGTGATTACTGTTGCACCTACTATACTTTTTATATACCTTCTTACTGTAGAAAAACATTAAAATCCAACGTTTTATTAATTTTTGATAAGCCTAGTATAATTTCACAGAAAAACATTCGCGCCGTATCTAATGACATTGATACATTACAGAATCGCATAGTGTATTTTGGTACAGGCCATGTATGGGTTAGCAATGTTAGCATTCTTTGAAACTTGAAACCATGATGTGAATTTGAATTTAACATCTCAGAAGGGAAGCATACTGATCGCCGAAAATAATAAAAAAATCGATAGTTACAAATCTAGAATTAAAATAAAAACCAACCTAATATTTTCTTGCATATTAATTAGAATAGGGAAGTGATATCACCTGATTCCATTTATTTAATTTAAAAAAAATAATTAAATAACAGTAGTTTGGAAAATATAACAAAGAATTCTGAATAGGTAATTTATCGACACCATTTTTTTCTGAATCCATTGAAAATATGCTCGGTATTCGAAAAAATTTACTTCGACAAATTATACATAAAAGGTTGGTCAATTAAAACCGTAGAACTTGGTGGGTTTTTTGAATCACGTAATTCTTCCAAATACGTACAGACAGACGATACATTAAACGAGTGGATCGTGCATATTAACAGTAATTTAAACGGTAAGCGTACAAAATTAACGCCACATTTTTAATTGCCCGGAGATAATTAGACTTTTGGAAACTGGGTTATTGAGAAAGGTCGTGCAGAGAAATAACAAAGAATGAACAGTAAATTTAAGCAGCTATACGATTCGAGGGTAAAAATGAAATTATAATAATAGCAATAACTGCAAATACTACACATTATTAAATTGCAAGGTTTTATTGCAAGTGATATGTGCTGTTAACTGCAAAAATGATTTCATTGCGGTGTCATTGAAAATGGTTTCCAATACAACTAACTATTGGAGCATAAACTGAAACGAGTCAAACGACAAAATGTACAAAAATACCTTCTAATAACTTCGATAATACATGGTGTAGCAAAATTCGTAGTACAACCCGAAAACTGGTGAATCTACTTCATATTTGGCGTCGAATGTGTAATGTGACTTTTTAATCTTAGCTTGAAATATTTTTTTTTTTTTTCCTTCTCAGGAAAGCTTTCATTAGTACCGCAGATTAAGTAAAATTGCATGAATTATTATTAACATGCGTTTTTTTTTGTTTTCTTTGTGAATAGTATTAATTTGACTAAATAAATGACATTTGATAAATTTGCAAAAAAAAACCAAAAAATATCATCTTCTTAATCAATTTTCTCCAAAACAGAGAGTCAAATAAAAATTAAAAAATCTACAAAATCGACTCCAAATATGATGTAGATTCACTGGTTTCCCGCTTGTACATCGAGATTTGTTGCACAGTGTATAATAATGCAAATCGCAAATCGTAGATCAGATAAATCGATAGATAGTAACGCGTTAGTGAATAAAATATTTAAACCTTTCTAATTCCTATCATACTAACTTACTTCTTTGAATTAAATTCACGCGTCAACTATTTTAATGTGTTTTTCAGCGTGGGTATCCTAAATTATAGTCCTTGTTAATGAAGTTGATTAAAATTAATGGACAAAACTAAAATGTTAATACAGTGTTGTCCAATTTGTGAATATATAATCGTATTATCAACACGCAAAAGAAATATGGGTCGACTCTGTTATAAAAAGTGTGTTATTTACCGTTCAACGGTCTCGATCATAACACGAAATTCAGTCTGATAAACGAATAGTTTTCGGTCGACATCGTCATAATCGTATCATCTATACCTATTTCAAATATTTCCCACTGCCATCAACAAATTATATGAAATAAATAAATTTGTGGAGATAATGTTGTACTATACGAGGTGTATGTACAGATTATGTTTATTTTATTCGCAGGAAATTACTAAAATAATTCACTCCTAAATTCAGAATAAAATATTCAATTAGAATCTGTACCTACGATTCGGATCCAAATCCAAATAATTTATTTCTAGAAGAAAGATGTTTTATCTTCGACGGCATCTAAATTTCTAAATGATTTACTTTTATTGCGTATTAACGACTTAATGATTTGTGAAAAGCACGCTATTTTATTCGAATGCAAAATTTCAAATCATTTCAGGAACAGGACTCGCATAATGAAAAAATGTTGTCAAAAAGTGACATGCAATAAAATAAACGCAAAAAAATCTTTACTCCTGGTTTTACAAACAATTTTTTGATACTGTGAAAACTGCATGAGCAACGTGTAACGTAAAAAAATGCAATGAATGACGTAAACAGCCTTTTGAGCTATTTAAAATGTAATAAATTTATCATATTTATAAATAACATTGTGACACTAAGTGCGTCAGATCATTCAACGTATTTAAAGTATTGATTTTGCAACACGAAAATCCTCATATATCTCATTATATCAGAATTTTTTATTATTCTGTATTTTTGTCTGATAATAATAATTCAATAGCTCTTCTAAGATAACCCTGAAACCTATAGTTTCCATTCTCCCCATGTATGTAGTGATATGAACAATTTGCCTATTACAACCCTCATTTGGCTAAACATGGTCAAACCATCTTAGGATTTGGCCTTTAAAATCTCTCCTTCCGTCCATTAAAACAATTAATAACTTATACTGTGCTCATTTCTGTAAAAATAACCACGTAAACAAAGGCTATTTTAAGATTTGTAAAATGTAAACTTACTAATAAAATAAATAATGTTCTGGTGAAACTTGTATCTAAAATAAAATGATTTGTAACTAGCCGCGCGATTATGCAGATGTGATAAAAATGTAGAATTTAAGGCGTCAAGCAATAAATAATTATCAAAGTTCATATTGCACTTTTGGTAAGGTTAAAATCTAATAAAGAAAACAGTTCGTTTGAAGTATGTGGATGGCCAGCATTAATAATATTATGTCGTTAATAATAGCAGAAGCATGACTATGTACGATATTATGATATGATAATTTATGTATTAATAATGGTAAGACAATATGGGCGACCGTGGAAAAGCGCCTTGAACAATAATAAAATTAATCTGTAGAAACAATCATAGCGAGTCCACACCGAGAATTTCCACAAGAAACCGGTATTTCCATTTTGGATATCTCTGGTCCGCCCCCGATACAGTGGGACGTTTTTATTACGATAATTATTTTATTTATAACTTTAAAAAACGCGACCGATTTCACTGCAATAAAAAAGATTAAGAAAAACGAGACCACGTTTATTATTATTTAATAGGTCGCGGGTATTATAATAATAAGACTTATTAAACAAATGCACATTTCAATCTAGTTTTGCACATACATGAAGATAAAAAAATAACAGAAATTGATCAATTGAAAAAACTATAATCTGCTCTTTTCTATAGCAAGAGTCAGGGCATTGAGTTCCCGGCGTCACTGCAACTTGTGTCTAACTATTGTGACGAACTACAATCTAACAAAAAAAAAACAAAGTAAATTTATTTAATGTTTTAAAAATAAATAAAAATCTGATTAATTTTTTTACAATACTTAACCCAAGACATCCGGTGCATACAAAACAATATTAAAATGTTAGTTATGTCCCAGAAATGATAATAATAAATATTTTAATAATCGATTAGAGATTATTATACGGTTCATACAAACAAAGATTTTTTTTTCATTTTTTTATAATTTTTTTTTTCAAAAGATTTTTTTTGTTTACACAGATATACATTAAAAACACATATATATATATTTTAAAAAATTTAAACAAAATCCCACCAAGGCATAGCCTGTTTGTGGGTATACTGCGAAAGTCAAACAGAAAAGAGAAAAATAAAGTCATGTAAAAATGGAAAAATAACAGATAATGTGAACAAGATAGTTTTAAAAAATAGAATACAAGATATTGGTATCTTTATACCGGAAGAAGAAGAGGGGAAATAATTATAATATATGAAATAAAAAATGACGTAGAAATATTACTAATTAATTTGTCATAACGTTCTGACAAAAAGTAAAGACTACAGAATAAAATACGTACTCGTATAATACATATTACAACTAGGTTGCCTACCAAGAAGTTATTCTGCGGCTTATTTAGCGCTTGAAGGTCGGTTGGCCATATGGATGAAGAGAATCCAATCAACACTTCATTACGAACACTTTATTGTAGACATATTATGCGGTGTTCCGCGGTATGTACAGCGGACAGCGGCTGTATTTAACACATGTGAATTTATTCAGAACTCTGCATGTAATAAAGCCATAAGCACTCAAATGTGTGTAACTGACATCAAATTACGTTTAGACCAAATACCACGATGGAAGAAACAGCAAATGTTTATAAAAATTATTGGAAGATATACAACCAAAATAAATTCTTGTGATATCTCCATAATATAATTTTATATTTCAATTGCGCAATAAAATGTCTATTGAGAAAACATCAGATATCAACGACAGTAGATTGGAAATTGGCTGCAGTCTTATAAGAGAAGTCTGATAATAATTGATAAGTCAGAATGATTAGATTAGGTACCGTTTTTGGTGAAAGGAATTTAAAAATATGTAAAGTAATATCAAATACATATCAACATTGTTATCAAATTGTACACAATAAATACATTTATTAGTTAAAGCTTATAGCGGAAAAGAAATGTCTGCTTCAAGAAATGAAGATAGTACATACCTGCATAATATTTCACAAAAAATTATGTTTTATTAATGTACGTTTTCATTTACGAAGCACTATGATTACTAGATAAATAATAAATACTTACCAATTATGTTTATATTAGTGACATGATTATAAGTATGAATTACGCAGATAACGCGGCAACGTAATAATTAAAATGTAATTTATTGCATGAATAATTATCTTTCTTTTACCTCGTATCTTTACTGAACGTTTACGTGTCTACCAACGCTGTGTTTAAAAATAAATAATATTTAAAGTATGATTATTTTTATCTAAGCCTTTAGATAGGCCAGGTAACCAGAACGCGCCCTAATGTACAATGTCATAAGTAGATAACAAAGATTAACGTGTTGAACTAAATCTCTACTCAGAATGAATTCTATTCATGCATTTTAGTAAGTTCGTTAGACTGTTGGTACAATAAAAGCTGTCAGAATCGTATATTAATAGGACGCTAGTTTATCTCTGTAGCATTTTTATGTCGTTCTCGTATTTGTTACATTCCATCCACCATTTCCTTTTCTTTGTCCAACAGCTCCAGAAGTTCAGACAATAAAAAACTAAACAAGCGATTTGGTAGGTCTTATTTTGGTTCGGTAACTTGTCTTTTATCAGACGCCTGATCTTTAAAAACAATTAGAATCAAACAATAGTTAATACGCTTGGTAAGTTTCTCAATGAAATTATTCGAGAGGCATAAATAATATATGTATTCAGAGTGGCCACTACTCACAATGTGCCAATTAGACTCGTCTGCAACGCGAATTAAGATGGCTTAAGTTAGAGTTGCCCACGAACTAAGTTTCGCGTATGACCGAGCCTCTCAACGTGGGTCCATTGACTTCGATCGGAGACTAACGGTTCACTATAATGGCCATATCAAGAAAACAATTACTCAGAGATGTACCCAGTCGATGGCAGTGCGGGGTACTTGTTTGAGAAGTGCAGTAGCCAAGAATTCCGACATGCCCCAAGTTGATTTATTGGTAAAAACGCGCTTAGAGAATCGTTCAGAAATCTTACCAGCTACTTAGAATGTTGTAAAAGAAACGATAACACTGCTGACGAGGAATTTCAAACCTCAAACGCACTGGCCACTAAAGATGCTAGATTCATATAATATTATTTTAGATTTGACTTCTAACGCATGGATTCATTCTAGTGATACATCTAATGATACTCACACCACCAAAAAGTCGGGAATGTCGAAATCGTACCGCGTTTTCTCTCGATTATACCGCCTACGCTGATGGCCGTATATGGTACAGATACCAAAACGGTGACTTGGCAACAAGCACATCTTGACGGCTCTCGGCGGATCCTTTTTTAACCTAAGTACATTTTATGATATTATTCAGGTCAACGTACTCCTAAGCACTAATTCGTTGTACGAAAGCGAGTGGAAACAATAAAATATTTTGACTAGACCTAAATAAATGCGCTATATATTTCAGATGTAAACACGGCGATATCAATAATAATAGAAATTCGTCGCATTAACTAACCCGTAAATATTATTGACATTATTTTAAAGTACACGGTAGAAACACTTTTAACATTTCTAACTAACCGTGCAATATGGAAATGCTTTTAAAAGTCAGTCATTTTCAAAACACTTGTATATTATGCATACACGTGTCAATGACAGTGCAAGTAACATACCATTACACTAACAATGCATTTGTACAAATAATCTATTATTCATGAATCTGCATTAGCTTGTAGAAAGAAGATAAAAGAATTTCAATATTGGTAAGTGTAAAAAGAAAAGGATTAAGATATTGAGTATACCAAAGCTGAATATACAACTTTCAAATGCGTCATCACGATATCGATTCTTATGTATACTGTAAAGAAAAGATTATGGGCGAGTAGTAAGTCAAGTCTAATGATTATCTAACAGGTGGGGCAGCTTTCTATAGCCCGCGGCAAGGGTCATCACACGCCCGTAGCTGGGGGACAGTAATCATAGAAGAATCGCAAACATACTGTGAGCAACGTAGAACATAAAACATGTCAAACTATGACAAAAATAGAATACAAAACATGGCGAACTATGATCAATGTAGCACCTTAAACGTGAGAAACTATGACCAAGGTAGAATATATAAAACGTTACAAACCATAGAAAATAAAACATGACTAACTATGACAACATAGAAATATAGAACACAAAACATGACAAACTGTGACCAGACTAGAACATCCGAAAATTGATTGGCTTTTCAAATAAACACGTCGGCATTACGAACATTTTTGTATGTTTCATCGTATGTGGGGGGCGTGAATTAGATCACCTTCGTACAAAAGGTCGTACGGTTCACGATTAGATTATGAAATTAATAACGCGGGACACGAACATGGGCCGTTAATCAAATTATAGTCGTTGGGTATAAACCTCTACGGATTCAAATATCCCAGACAAATCCCTAAAATAGTATGGTAATTTAAAGGGAGGTTTCGTCTGTCCTAATGAAGTAGATATCCAAAAGTTATAAATACATTTAGAATATTTAGTCGATCATGATAGAAGTTATTGACCGTTCCTCTCAAAATAAATTTCAATATAAAATAATAGACCTTTGTCAAGAATTATTTGAATGGCCTAGTAAATTAAAATTAAAACTCACAAGGCGATACTAGTGGTGAGATAGAACGCGATAAAAAATTTAAAATTAGTGACATTATAATCCTCCTCTTTTCTCTTATCCACGTTTATTGATTATTACACTTAAATCGATTTATCTATGGCAAAAATATATTCATATTTAATTGATTTGTGATATGATGATACCATATACCATTGAGAACCTTCGTAATCAAACATAATTATTAATTTTGAATAAGGTTTTCAGTTAATTCAATCCGGATTCAAAACATCATTAAATCTAGGTAAAATAAGTATATAAATATACATATATCTTAAGTCACGTAGCGCATTTTAATATTATTGAATCAGAAACTTATAAACTTTAAGTGAGAGATATGAAATAAGCCTCTCCAAAGCCACGATTAACTTTCGCAAATTAAAGTACGAGGAGTATTTCTTTACAAGATGAAAGTATTGATTTGCAGTCAGCTCCATACGAGTTTAGCAAGAGAGACTCCGAGAAAACTTGATGGCGAGATGTATCCCTTTATCTTTCTTTATAACGTGACATGGACCACTTTCGCTTTCCATCTGCTGACTTAAAACAAGACGACTATTCAAAGACTAAACTAACATACTTGACTAATTACGTTTGCTTCATAATCGTGTCCCAGGTCCTAGAGTTGAAGCTCTGCAAAAGTTTACTTTCTCTTGAGAGAAATTAAGATTTTTAATAATTACTGAAATTAATTCATAAAACTGCCCATTAGTATTTCAGTGGATTGAAAGATGCTCGGAATATTACAACAATGTGTCACATTTCGTCTTTTGCAATTAAAGTGAGACTGTTTTATGTGTGCAGTCATCTAAATGCAAAAAAAAATTGTCAGAAAGAGAACTGGTGCAAGAAATTTAATATGTATGTAGGACATGTAGGTACTATGTAATAAAATGTTTGTTTTTTGGAAAGCTAAATTCCACATTCCGAAGCTCCATTCCCAACTCACTCAAGACTCGAGTATTCAACCAATGCATTCTGCCCGTCCTTACTTTGACGCGGAAAAACATGACTCTGACCAAGCAATCCTCCCATTAGGTGCAAGTTGCACAGAGGAGCATGGAGAGGATTATGCTTGGAATAACACATTAAAAGACCGAAATTGGAACGATCGGATCCGTCGCCAGACAAAGGTCTGCGACGTGGAGCAGCGAATTGCTTAGTTGAAGTGGAAATGGGCCTGTCACATAGCCAGAATGACGGACGACAGATGGACGAAACGTGTTCTGGTGTGGAGACCGAGGAACCAGAGGCCTCAAGGACGTCCACCGATGAGATGGCTGGACGACATCAGGAAGTCTGCTGGAAGACAGTGGATGGGGGCGGCGCAGGATCGGGAGGAGTGGAGACGGCAGGGGGAGGCCTATGTCCAGCAGTGGACCTCAACGGGCCGAGATGATTGATTGATTGTAGGTACTAAATTTTACGATATTTGTTTTTTTACAAGCATAATATTATAAGAATCAATCGTTATTTAATGCAGTTCAGTTCAATCTCTTCGCGTTCGTGGCTATTTCCAAATACTTGAATCGATTCCAAGTGTAAATCGATTTTTCCCATCCGAATAATTAGCAATACACACGTCATACTCGATTACCTTTTCCGGCATTTTCCTAAATTTCCGATACCGATTCTGCCAATCGGATAAAACTAGCTGAAACACGGGCGTGACGTTAGGTAACGACGATTCGACGCCAGATGATGTAAGTAAACAGGTCTTCGAAACGTTAACAGCGTTCGTGACCAAATGAATTATCTTGGGAAGATGGATACTCGGCATTCTTTAATGAAATTAGGCGTTCAAAGACATCCATCGTAGGTTCTGCAATTTCTAATTTGCATTGGAACCTAGGGCTGTTAAGCGTAATAAAATGTTTTGATATTATATTGCAGGTATTAATTTGATTAGCCTATAGAAAACTCAGGGGAAAATCTTTGCCTCAAATAACACTGGTCTAAATTCTTTTTTTTTGTATCTTGGGTAAACATAGCTGATCAAGATAGATGTTGTGGTGCATCATACTAATGCATTCACCGAAAAAATCCATCACGTCATGTTTTTGAGTTATTATATATAACACTAACGGAATTTGGGGAAAAAATATTATTTCGTTAGGTATCCTAATGGAAAAAACAGCTTTCAGATCTGTAACCTAAAACGTGGTTACAACATATTAGTAATGCAGAACTTTAGTCCTATGTGGTAATACCATTACGGTTTCTATAATTTGTTCCAACACCTTCCTCTCCCGAGTTGTTTGGGTTTGGTAATGCGGTATGGACATTTACGCGTTGACTACATTTTTTACACATTAGTTTTCAAGGTAATCTGCGCAAGTATCCAGTTTCCTATAATATTATTTTGCACACGTGTGCATTACAGCGTATAGTAATAAAAATAATGAGAATTCAACCGCAAATCCAATGTAATTCTACACTAGAATCAATTTATCGAATAGGTAATTTACAGTTTTTTTTTAGTTTTTCATCTTAGTGTAGAAATAAACATTATTAGTTTTACATGTTTAGTACGTAATCTTGGACAGAAAACCTGGCAACATTTTTTCGTTAAGTTTTTGAAAGCTTGTACAAAAATAAACTAGGTACATAAATATATATTTTTTTAAATATACAAGTTTTAGGTACTCCTACCAACGTAATATTTATGTAAACTAGGAGAGAACGCTAGTCGCATTATTAAAGTAGCCCAATTTTTTCAAAATACATAATACTTAAGTGTATTTTATTTGATTTTCTGAGTAAAAATATTTACAATTTGACATCTCAACAGAGACGAGAAATTCGGAAGGGAATATGGATATCTAGGCGTTTACAGGGCTTATGACCTGTCATTGGCTGGGTTAAGTGGCCACTTGATGTATTACAACATTCCCCATTTCACCTAGTATTTGATATCCATATCTGCCAACATACAGTAAAATGGCGCGACGCTTCACATGTGAACACTCTCTGTCATCCATTGAGAAAATTGCTAAGCATTTTAGCAGAAACCGTTATGATTAAATCCAGTTTTTGTCTACAAGTATTTGGACACACTTAAAATGTTGTTTATAAAAATATTTACTTTCAATGTGCAAAGTTTTAATTAAAATATTTATGAATAAGTAAAAATGATTCATCCGTAAACTCAAGGAAAGGTTAAAGATGTTTTTTTTGTCGTTACACGCATACTATATAGCAATAAATTCATATTTTTATAGGGAATTCCACTACGGTATATTTTAATAGATAATCCTAGAAAATTTGAGCTATTAAGGTACCTAATGTTAATGAGCCAACATAAAGGAAAATAATTTATTGTTAGTGCGTTATTAAGTAAAAAATTCCAGCATAATGAAATTACTTTAAAATGACAATACAAGTTAATAAGAATATTTTCGTAATTGTTTAGTTTCTGCGGCCAAAATCATAATTTATCTAAATGAGTAGTACATATCTCAGTTCTGGTACAAAAAGTTGATAGCAAACAAAACTTAAAAAAAACGACTGCTCATAATTTAGCTTAATCTTCAAAGTCAGGCAGGCGGCAAAACTAAAATTCTTTTTCGAATAATTTTATTCAAATTTTTTAGGAACAAAATACAGGAAACTATATATAACTTATCCCAATACCGTGGGTCGTATTTCGATCAAAACTACAATAAAGTATAATTGCATATATTTACACAACAATAATAGTTCATGTGAATAGTTCTAATGATAAAAATAATAGCTATTGAAAGTGTTTCGAAGTACATTCATGTAAGGCCATTTGATTTGCTAATAGTTCGTAACACAATGGGTTAAATAATAATACTATACGCCTAGAAAACCGCAATCTAAAAGAACAAAAAAAAGCATATTTTAACCCTTTCACTGAGACACTTAATAGCTGTAAAAGACTATAAAAGCTATAGAGGTTTAATTATATTGGAAAATTTTTTATAGTGAAAAAAATTTATGGAGATACTTTATGTACCTTACGAATGTGTGGGTGTAATTCAAGGAACCAGTTCAAAATGCAGTATAATATGAATGAATAAAAGCTAATAATAATCATTGTAATATTTCAATCCGGTATAAGTTTATTAAAAAAAAAAAATAAGAACAGTACAAGCACTAAGCAAAAATTGGGTATTATTTTTATACCAAGTGATTTCCTAAGAAGTGCCCACACACTGTTCATGAAAATTAGCTCCGCGAAGTTTGTTTAATCGACACAAATAAAATACGACGAGTGAACCGTGTGAAAAGCGAGAGACTGTATTGGGCGCATAAAATCGCCGGGTGGAAAATATACGCCCCTTTTTCACGGGAGCATAATTTACACGAAATTTGCACTTGAAACGTCAGATGGTCACGTGCTATCCGGCGGATGACTTCATCAACCGAGACGAGAGACAATTTTTTACAAAAATTACTCATTGTCTTTTCCAGTGCGTTTTATTATACGCGAAAACGGTGATAAAGTTCCTGCTAATTGAGGTTTCGCGATAACAATTCATAATAATATTATGTTTCTAGAACAAGAGTATAATACTTCTTGGAAATTTATTTATCGATTTCTAACTACAGTCTTAACATGATCGCTAAAAATGTTATTGTAATAAATATGACAACACTCCCTCTAACTGCTTTGAAGTTAAAATGTTTATACGTGTTTAAATGGAAAAGTAGTGATTAATATAAATATGATGAAACTAGGTGAGAGTTTCCGTTCCAATTCAGTTTGTATGGATATTATAAATACACAATATCTACACAATTTTCTGTTTTATCTCAATGATAACATACACAGAGTTCAAACAACATTAATTGTCAGCAGACAGCGTGACAGTGCTGCCGGAGAATTCATTGAATAAGAGTTGTTCTGTTTCGGGGACAGATTAAGAAATTCCTCGAGGTTATACAAATTCCAGAAAACTGTACTCTGTACTCTGCCATTCACACGAAAGGCGGCACTAACCCCCAGTCTAAACAGATTAGCTATACATAACAATAATTACGATACAAAGAAACGGCGGGTGTTGCCAGATAGCAACATTGATATAGCAAAATACAATAACAAAACGCGAGATATACCGTTATGTCTCCACAAAAACAGATCCCAGTGAAGCGGAGGAGTAACACTTAGGAATGACCACGTTTCAGCCGTTTCGATCGGCGATTTAGTAGCACAAAACCACAATTCGAAATAACTGTCGACGAGAAGCCGGCACCGACCCGCCTCCTAGGAATAACCGTCGGCGACTGAATCTACTCATTTACTGGATGTCTGACTCACCGTACACGTTCGTATAATAGTTTGTGAACCACTGCAATGAACTTTTAATACCGATCTAAGACGACACGAACTCCGCAACTGTCTCCCTTTCGCTGCATAGAAATTAAATGGAAAAGCGATATAGTAATACAACGTGTTTTAAATGTTGTAATACAATATTGCTGTTTTCCTTCATGTTTCAATTAAAAGGGCCACTCAATAAATCCATTTAAACAATGGCTAAGTATACAAATTTTATTACACTGCCCAATTCAACTGAATTTCGATGGAACGTTTAACACTTAATAGTAAAAAACTATCTACTTGGAATTTGACTTCAAAATATCGACGTCAAAAAATGTTACTTCTTTGATTTAAAAACATGATAATGTAACTAAGGGCCGGTTGCATCGAAAAAGGTTAAGTTAATAATAGATAATTTTGACATAAAAGGAACTATTATTATTTGTTAGCCTTGAATTTAACTCAACTTTTTTTTATGCAACCGGTCCTACGTAAAACATAATAATGTATGTATGGCTCATTACTATGCTACATATCATTTAAGAATTATTATAAGACTGAGTTTTTTGTCTCTAAATCTCATAACTGGCAGAAAAAAATACTCAGGCAGCAAAGTTCGTATTAGACTCGAGGTTTGAAAATCCGTGTGAATAAACTCTTCGACGTTTTCTATACATTCGTATCGATCGCGACCAGTCTAGACTCCATACATCAAACAAACAAAGCTATAATATGCTTGGCGTAAGAGAGACAGAAAAAGTACAATGTAGTTGCTACTTTAGTTGGTAAAATGTGCGATGTAAGCGTAGATAAGGTTAATAACATTAAATTATGAAGTGGTGTTGGTGTAGTATGTGTATTTCTAATGCATTAGGGAGTGTACGTTGTATGTGTCGATATCATAATAAATTTGTTATAAAAACATTTGAAAATATAAATTGTAATAGCATCAACTGCAAATCGATAAATAATGAGCTAAAGAAAAAAAAAAAATATTCTTAGATTTTTTTCAGAGAATCAAACCATGCAAATATGTTATAGCAATTTACAACTTTTTGTCGTAAAAAACATAATAATTTACTAACTAACTAACCATCACGCCATTTCCCGAAGGGGTAGGCAGAGAGGATAGAACGCCACACCACTCTGTCCTGGCATACTTCTCTTGCTTCCTCCACATTCATACATCTTCTCATGCACGCACGTCGATTATTCCGACTTCTTACATGCCTTCGACTTCTTAATTTACAATAATCACTATTTTAAGAAGGAAATTACTGCATTTTCTACAGTTAATCTTATAATAAATTGGGGGTTTCGAACTTGTAATTTTAATTTTAATTATTACAAATAAGACAAAAATACAAAGAATTCTAGGTAATTCTGGCATTTTCGTCAATCTTTTCGGGGTAGGGTCATGCGAGAATTTTGTATGTTAGGATGCGACAAGAATAAAATGATTGACTAAGTAATAGGCAGGTAGCAGGTAGTATCAGTTCATCCGCAATGCAGTTGTTCATTGCAAAATTTGAATGTAAGGAAATAAAATAAAGCCTCAATTTGCATTTACATTGGCATTGGCGCGATTTTATTCCTTTTAGTCTACCCCGTTAATGCTTCCCTATAATATTTTTGGGCGGCACTTAGATAACGAGCAATTTAGCACCCTTAACCCAGTTTGATGTAATGAGGAATTTGTAATTTATTTTCTTTTCTGATAAAATACGCTGTTTGACTAAGCTAAGAAAATTGTTAAGTGCTTTCAAAGATAGATTTTCCGTCAAGAATCGCCGCTGAATGTGTTTGAATGAAAAATGAGTAGAAAGAGAGTTCACTAGAGTTATTTAAATGTAACCAGTTATTTATTTAGTATTTGCGTAGAGCCTTAGTAACAGGTTAAAGTTTTCGGAATTAATACATTTAGCCATAGAAGTAAATTCTTGAATGTCTTTTGTGTACACAAACGGACACGAAAACATTTCTATAACTTAATTTTGGGTACCACATTACTCGGGTTTTTTTATCAATTTTTTTTTTTTTTTTAGCCACCTAAACAGGCCAGGAGGCCCAATTACAGAGGGGAACAACGACACAAACACCCAGGCTTGAGAAAAATCACTTTTGATTTTTTGAGTTCTCACCGGGAATCGAACCCGGAACCTCCGTATCGTGAGTCCAGCGTCTTAACCATTACGCTACGGAGGCCGCCAATTTAGTCAAATAACCTTAAAATTAGAATATTCACATTGTTATTTTTATAATTATTATTTAAAACATGCATATAGAAGTTATTTATTTCCAAGTAAACTTAATATTTCATATTTCTGGGAAAAATGTAAGAATTTTTAGTATGTATAATGTATGTATGTGTAATTACTCATTACCAAGAGATAATAACAATTATGGTAATGGCGTTCACCATATAACGTTTCTTTTAAACAACAAAAAATATTGAGAAAAGCAGTCGACATAATAAAAAATCCGACGATTTGACGTTTGACGTACGGCCGCGATATCGCGTGCATCGGCTCCGCTCGGCTCAGATCGGCAATGCTCGGCTCGGCGATCGCGGTATTGAACGAATGTCATTGTGATCGGTCCAATCGTTAGCGTTAGCACGTGGTTAGCACGTTTTTAACTACGTCGATAGTTATCTGTGCTTGAGCTACTGTAAAATACATTCCTCGACACGGGATTCCCTAGTGAGAAATGCATTAATTTTGTTACAGGTTTATAATGCAAATATAAGCGAATAATTGATAAAATTATATACAGTCCCAAACTTATGGGACATGAAGGGGAAGTACCTTAAATATCGTAGATAGTGTATTTTGCTGAAAGAAGACTTTATGTTACTTTAAAAAGTTAGTAATTCTGCATTCATAGATTTTCTAAAAAATTACTTGCTTCGTCTGGGAATCGAACCGACTTAAATGTCAAAAAAAATCACCCTACTTTTATGATGCCAATCGAAAGAAAGAGCTAAAAAATATAACTTTGCTTAAGTAGTATATAATATTTAAAAGAAAGGAACAACGTAAAAATGATTGAGTCAGGCGATTTGCGTAAGACAAGAGGGATCACATTTTGAGCATTTAATTAATTGATTTACAAAAATACTCACTTAATTGACTACGGCACTTTCATGTATGTTTTTAATTTGATTAAAATGATTAATTTCATGTTGTTCCTTTTTTTAAAAATACTATGTTATTTAAGCAAAGTTATTATTTTTTAGCTATTCTTTCGATTGGCATCATAAAAGTAGGTGGATTTTTTTTTTGACATTTAAGTCGGTTCGATTCCCAGACGAACCAAGTAATTTTTAGAAAATCTATGAATGCAGAATTACTAACTTTTAAAAGTAACATAAAGTCTTCTTTCAGCAAATTACACTATCTACGATATTTAAGGTACTTCCCCTTCATGTCCCATAAGTTTGGGACGCCCTGTATAGAATATTCTGTATATATATATTAATTGATAAAATTATATATAGAAGCGAGTTTCCATTAAGAAAATTATGTATTATCTACTAGAACAATCAATTTGCACCCTCTTCTGAGTTCCGAAACGGAAATTAATTAATTATCCCTGTAACGGGGCTAAATTATAGTAAATCTGGATAGACGTGAAGTCTATCAAACGCTTAGAGCGGATTACGTAGCATGCAGACTAGCATAATTTTTTTATAAAATACAGACTTACAAAAATAAAATTCGCGAAAAAAAAAAAAAAGCTTTTTAAAACATGTAATTACCTAGGAATGTAAATTGAAAAGTAATTTGAGTGCAGACTTTACAAAACGAAAAATATTTTCATGTACAAAAACGTATAAATTACCTACCTACCTATAAAAATTATGATGGAAAACGAAAATGCCCTTTTTTCGATTCGACACAGTAAGTGATAAGTTTACAAATTTTCCACGAATGATTTATTTCAAAAATATAATAATAATTGGTTGCTATGCAAAGTAACCACCTCCGCGTGTAAAAGTTAGTTTTCATTTGTATTTCTCACGAATGATATTTTTAAAAAAAAGGATTTTTCAAAATAACAGGATACCATAATTTATTTCGGTCCGACCCACGTAAAAAAAGTATTTTAAATGTTATAAAGAAGTATATATTATTAGAAATTGTGGGAAACAAAATTAATATTAAAAAAAAACTATTTTTATACCTTCTAACGTAAATATAAGGTTTTAAATTGCAGACATTTCAATTGATTGGTGTTGCTATTTTACTAAGCTTTTTTCGTAATTTTCGTTTTTTTATGAGAGTTGTATTCTGAGAAATACCTAATTTACAATTAACAAAAATATTTTACAATTAACAAAAAAATCTTTATGGTGGTTATAAATATTTATATTTATTTATTTATTTATTTGAATTTGTATATTGTGGTTTAAAAATTTTTAAAAAAAAATGTTGTCACTGGGATATCCCGTTGCGAGGTAAACATTTTTAATTTTTTATCCAAGGACACTTTACAATAAATTATGGTTTACAAGAAATAGGTATTTAGAAAATCGCGCTTCGGGAGATTTGATATATTCAAAATTTTCTTTTATATTAATTTATTTCCGGAGATTATCTTTACTCCAGTTAAATCGTTATCTAACATTATCTCCCCGAAGTACAATTAATGCAACCTACTTCGTACAAACATATTTATTTATATTGACTGGTCTAACCAAGTAGATTCAAAAAACTGCTAGAGCTGATAAAAACCAATGTCATTGGTTAAATGGGGGAGAGGGGAAAAAATTAATAAATACTTTTGAAGAACATAAGGGTGCGCCAAACTTGTATTTTTGATCAATTTTAGGGAGTATAGATAAATGAACATGACGTCATTGAAATTTAAAAAAAAATAATACGAGGAATTGCTATATGTAACGATAACAATGAATACTAAAAATCATTTAGATAGGTAGGTACTAAGTTTCTAAGTATATTTTTTAATAATCTACTTATTATTGGTTTCCATATCAAGACAAACAAATTTTAAAAAGTGGGTTATTAGTAGGTATTTATGCTAAAAGTTGTTAAAAATACTACAAGATAAAAATGTTGTATGTAAACAATAGATGTCGTTAGTAGTACGATAATATCAACTGATGAGTTAAAAATGCTATGAAGTAATAATAAGTAATAAGAAGCTAATAATACTACTTCTCTACATAAAAACAGAGACATATTAAGTTAACACTAGACAAACTATTTCAAAGAAAACTGTAAAAATTTTATGTACCATTTGTATTTTGCAGTGAAATAAAGACAACTATATCTATCCTCCACTATCTAATACATTTTAATAATTCTGTTTCCCTCTAACAAGTTGAAATTGAGACAATTGTCTAAATGACAAGGGACGGCAGAAAATAGCTTATCTATGCATAAAAATCACATTTTTAGATTGGGTATTTGCTATGATATAATATGATCAATCTCAAAGACATTAACTAACTAAATAACTAACCATCACGCCATTTCCCCGTAGGGGTAGGCAGAGAGGGGATAGAACGCCATACCACTCTGTCCTGACAGACTTCCTTTGCTTCCTCTTCCTTCCTTCATTTTCTCATGCACATACGCCGATTATTCCGACTTTTCACATGACCACTTTCAAGTACTTGACGTACTTGGTCATGCCATGTCTTTCTCGGCCTTCTGCGGCTTCTACATCCAGGCACACTTGCATTTATGTTTCTTTTAGCCGTTCTTTCATCACACATGACCAAACCATCGTAAAAGCCCTTTCAAAGATATTAGATAGGAATAAAGTGATACACCGCTATGCTATAATGCTTACTTTCAGAACTTTATTGTTTAGAATGTAATTGTCTAACCTAACCAAACCTTACCTAACCATAACGCCATTTCCGCAAAGGGTTGGCCAGAGAGGATATACTGCCACACCACTCTGTCCTGGCGCACTTTCCATACTTCCTCCACATTCATACATCTCACACGTGTCCTCCAAATAAAATCAGTATAATATTATGTACCCATATTGTGAAGGAGTCTGAAAGGCGGGAAGGGTTCGGCATTGGCGGTCTGGGTCTGCAGAGCCCGGAACAGCGAGGCCACCGGCTGGTCTCCGGAACTCGGCTCCCGGGACTCGCGGGCTGGGAGGGAGGGAGGGGGGGAGGGGGCGGAACCTGCAACGGAAGGGAAACCAAGGGTCATGGAGGATCGGAGAAGGTTTTTCGGGGGAAAATTGAGGACTCTTCCAAACGAAAGGGATATTAGGAATATTTATCCGATGTACTCCAATAATTGGAGATGATGGCTGCCAACTTAGCAGCATAATGAATCTAGTCAGTCCGATCCAGGGTCTAAAGACTGAAAGTCTTAAGAAATTAATTAATTTTAAGCTGGGATTTGAATAATACAGGATGTACAAGCGGAAAACCAGTGAATCCACGTCATATTTTGGAGTCGATTTTGTAGAATAGATTTTTTTTATTAGAGTTTTCGAGAAAATCGAGTTAGAAGTTGATTTTTTTTTTCGATAATTTTTTGCAAATTGTTGTCAATTATCATTTATTTAATCAAATTAATACTATTTATAAAGAAAACATAACAAAAAACCGAATTTTAATAAGAATTAAAGCCATTTAACTTTGCAATTTAACGTGTCTTTTAAAATTAGTTAGTCTCTCAGGGTTGGAAACAATATGTTCTGTGCCCGTATTCTGCATGTTTTGACAGGCATTCTGCGCATACGAATTTGTACTGAATTCGTATGCGCAGAAGTCCTATCAATCTATGCACAACCCAGGACGCTATTTGGGGCGGCCATGTTGTTTTTAACCTCGAATTCCGACGCAATCGCCGGGCTTGTGATTACGCGTATTTAACCATTATTAAGTAGGTATTAATTATGTTCGAACTAAAACGAATATTTGGGTGATAAGTTTAAATTCAAATTAAATAATATCTAATTACGATATTTATGCTTGTCTAGTGTTGCGAAAGTTTCGAAATTTCGTGAAAATGACATTTTAAATTTTTTTATATTATTATAATTTATTTATATTATTACATTACACTTCATTATTTTTTTTTTTTTTTTCATTGCATCAAACAGCTTTTGATCAAGGTGCTTGAAGGTAAGGTTTTCTTGTAGTGTGATTAATTTGTTAGATACTAATATCGATAAATTGTTTTACATTAGACACCGATCGATTATTTGTGAAATGGATTAGAAATAAATTTGCTGTACCAATATTCTTGTGTTTGTGTTGTTACCTAGTAGGTAAACATTAACACGTGTACTAAAGTCTATTATCAAGGACACCGCTCCCTCTCTCCTCCATACTTCGTTGCATCGCCTCGGACTCATATGGAGGAAAGAGGGAGACAGCGGTGTTCTCGACTGATGCGCTCAGCTCCCGGGGCGTTCATTTCATTTAGTTAACCCCGAATAACGTACGTGGGGTACAGACCTTTTTTTTACAATTTTTTTTTTTGTTTTTTTTTTAAAGGCTCAAATCAAAAAGTCATATTACACAATCGGCTCCAAATGTGACGTAGATTCACCGGTTTTTCGCTTGTACATCGAGTTCTGTTACACCCTGTATAGTTATATGTTCTACTAATACAATTTTAATGGGTTTTTTAAGCTAAGAACATATATTATGAACTTAGCTTAGATTCATATATCATGATTGTATGATATTTGAATATAATTTGAGTATTAGATAAGTAAATTATTAAGTACTTGCTGATCGAAGCAGCTAATAGTTCCTGTTATAAATCACACGCAAAAACATTTTTAAAGCCCTTTATAGTCTTAGTTGGGTACCATATTGGGGTTGGAATCATCATGAAGAAAAATTTGATATTCGATACGTAGGTACATGGTTGGAAGTGAATAAAGGGAGAATATAAAATTATAATGTTATAAAGAAGGTAATTAAGAGTTATACTGATACTTATTATGGGATTATCATGTCTTGGTACAGGATAATAAAGGAAAAACGCTGTTTAATTTGGATGTTGACTAAACGTAGAAAATATTGTATTTTTTTGTGAATAACTACATTAAAAAAAGTCATCATTGCACGTAAAATTACTTAAAAAATACAAAATTTAAAAAATCAGTTATTTCAGCTTGATCATGTAAAATAAGACATATGAGAATTAAAGAAGATTTTTTTTATTAAAGAATTATCAAACATTGATTATAAATACAGTAAAAAAATTTTTTTTTCACCTTTTCTCAAAATATTTTAATTGAAACATATTTTACATGCAACGACGACGACGAAGTAGCAAAATAGGACAATACAGCACAAAATTAACATTTTATAACAGAACTGCTATTCCTAAGTTTTCAAACATTTAAACATAATATTATTGTTTACTTTTTTCAGTTTAAATAAACACCAAAAGAACAAATATTCTATTTTCCAAACATAATGTTGAATTCAGTATAACAAGCAGTAGTACAAATACCATCACTACGGATATCTATAAAGTTAGTGACTAAAGCAACACAAATAAGCGCAACTATCACCATTTGCAAAATAGGTCACATATTAATGTGAATTGAAAAATATATGATGCTTTATGAAAGTGAACATAAAATAATGAAAATAAAAGGCAAAAAACTTACTTTCGGCGGGCATTTTAAACTCTTCTTCCAGGTCATCAATTGCATTGGAATATTTAAAGTTTCGCCAGTCAAAAAGTCATCCATTTTATTCCGAGGAGAGCTTGTGACCTTAACATCGTCATCCCGGAGCACTGGAGACATCCCCATTAGGTCTCCACAGCGCGACATTGGCGAGAGATTCTTCACATTCTGTATTTTATCATTTCCACTCCTCTTCGACAGTTGATTCAATCGCCGGTCTCGACACACAGGAGACGCGAAACTGTGATCAGTCGCATGCTTGGATAATTCACTTCTGTTTGAAGATTTGGGAGTGTCCTCCTGACAGTCAGGATAGTTGTCATTCATTCTCTCCAAATTATCTTTGAAGGAAGAGGAATTTTTCACAAACTCACCGTTTCCAACAGGCAAGTTGGGGGATGTTATATTAGCGTTGCATTGATCATCTGGTGAAACATTTTTTAATAAGCTTGAAACAGTGTCGGAGTTTTGTTTAACTACTCTGGGTAAATTCTGCGTATCGTTATTGGATTTAAAATTATCATTGGGAGATGTTTTATCAACAGTTTTGTTCATGCGTTGCAGCAATTTCTCTTTTTCCGCGCACAATATTTCATCAAGAGCAGCTTCACTCTCTGTAATTATTTTGTTAGTTGTTAGCGTGACATCAATATCCCTGTCAGGGGTGTTTTGAATTTTGCACCTAGTTTCAAAAGGATTGAGTTCAGACGGATTGATGGAAGAGCACACACTGACAGTATCACTATCGGAATCTAATCCATCCACATCATTATTCATTATTTGGTTCTCAATTTCAAGAGGAAGATCAAATTCATTATATTCGTCTAAGGTTTCATGTTCTATTTCAAATGTCCCATCTTGAACAGATTCCAAAGTTTTTGAACATGGAATGACTGAAGATGGAGATATTGGAACATCCTGATCGTTAGAATGAACTTTTGGTACTTCAAGTTGAGGTGTTGAATGGCTTACATCAAAATTCTCGAGAGAATCAGTAAGGGTTTTCGGGAAAGAGTTTGATTGAGACTCAGAAACAGGTAAAAACGAAATATTGCTTAATATAGCACTGGCTTCATCCAAAGCATTATTTGATTTTAATTGAATTTCAGCTAGTGATTGTGCATCTAATTCTTTTATTTCCAGGTTGTTAATTTTAGCCTCACTTTCAGAAGCAATATTCGTTAAAACATCTGAAACATTGTCACAATCCAGGCTTTGAGAATTTTTTTGGCTCACAGGTGATTGATGAATTGTTTCAAGATTGGTAGATGACAAATCTTTTGATTGATTGTTTGATTCAATTTTGCCAATAGATTCAGATACCTCGTTAACTAAATGAACTGTTTCAGCTTGGGGTTGAGAAGACGAAATGAGTAAATTTGGGTCAGGCAATTCTTTCGAGACTTTGTCAAGATCAATAGAATTTGATTGATGTAAAGAGCATGCCTCTGTTTCTGTAGCACTGACTTCTTTTGAAGACTTGTTTATATCATTCATAAAAGCACCGGCGCTATTGACTACATTAAAAGAGACATCACATTCCATAGGTTCTGAAATATCAAAAGTTTTATTGCCCACGGAAGCAAGATCAAAACTATTTTGAATATTCGAATTTTTGTCTGGTGAATTTGTGAGTAGCGTTTTAGTTTCAAAACAATTCCCATTTTCCACAGATATATTCTTACTACCATTTTCTACTATTGCAGAACCGACAGTTGAAGTATCACAATCATCACAATCCATGGGTTCAGAATCATCATGTGTCAATTTACTTTCAACAATGCTATCAATAACTTTGACATCTCCACTGGAATTATTCGATGCAGAATATTTTACTATCATGAGTTGAATTAGAGGGGTAGGCACTGCTTACATCAAATGAAATATTTGATTCAAGGCCATTTTTCTTTAAGATTCTTATCCAGTTCGCTAACAATGCTTGATTGGAATTCCAAGGGTTTAGTACAGGTTTGATCTTGGATGAGATTAATATGACATTCGCTACCAGTTTCATTACTGGCAACTTCTTCTTGTATGATGGCAATACCTTCAGATTGTGTTAAATCAGTATTTTTAAGTAAAGAAATCGAAGAAGATAACTCACTTTCGTTTCCTTGCAAAAATTTATTGCGGTTCTTTGAGTTTTCCAAAAGACTGCTAATGCTATTCTTAACATCGGAAATTTCTTTCATATGTTTCTAGTATGTTAAGTGTAATAATATCTGATTGAGCAAGAATTTCCTCGGATTTATTATTTACATTTTCATTTGTAATTGACGAAACAGAATAATGGCCACCCATTTTCGGGACAAAATCTTCCTTTAAATTACTCTTGAGTTCTGAATCACAGCTTTGGCTGAGCAACAAATTACTTGTTTTTTCTTGTCCTTGAATCAAATCATTAACATCGTCAAAACTTTTCTCAGGAGCTTGATCAAATGAATTTGTTTTATCACCGTGTAGATCAGGAGTAACTATAGCAATTCCTTCATCCTGAGTAAGTTCAAAGTTTGCATTTTCCCATATCTTCTTGCAGGACACTTTTGTAATGGTCGATTTCAGCAGTGGTATTTAGGTTTTTAATAGAAATATTGGGATCTTTGATATTATTTTGAGCGAGTTCAGCAGAAACGAGTTGAACGTAAGAATCGTTTTCACTATAATTTTGATTAAGTCTCTCAGAGATTAAACTCAAAGGGTCTTGTCCGAGTTCACAATCCTCTTTTACTGCTAACAAAGATGAATTTTGATCTCCTATGATGCTATTATCTGGAGTCTCAAAGGATTCAGTAATGACATTAAATACTTTTTGCTTGCGTGAGGGTAATATTTCTCTATGACAATCTTCCAAGTTTTCTTTTTGATCGAGTTGTTCATCAGTCCATACATCACCTTCTGGATTAACCTTGTACTCGTGGTCTTCATACGGTGTTAGAAAACTGCCTCCTTGGAATTTTTCTTCACTGCTTATCCCAAAGCATGGATTGAAAGAAAAAAATAAAATAAAAGGAATTAAAATAAATAAATAAAAAGAAAAGAAATCATAAAAACCATTTAAATTAAAAAGATATAATAAAGACAAGAAAGTTTATTTTTTTAAAGTTGCCAGACCATTCCAATAAAAATTAAAATAAACAGATTTATATATGTAAACTACTGTAAAATCAATTGATCCCTTTAGATCAAACATTCTAATGTAAAACATGTGAATTACAGGTACAAGGAAAAATGAATTAAACACAAACTGAGTTAAATGAAAAGTGCAACGCCTCATGCTATAAGCAGTGTTCATGATTAATTGCGGCAATGCAAGAACAAAAACGCATATTTCACCCGAAAATACAAATCTGGCAAACGATCTAATGGAACTGAAAGGTGGGTGGGGGTGGGTAATTAAGGTAATATCACATCCAATGACAAAATGGAGTCTCACCAGATTTAGGTGTATTTAAGTTGAGATCGTGGAATGCATGAACGAGACTTTCTTCACGTGGTGCCGAGTCTTCGTTGGCACTGCCATAGTCTAAAGAACTATCGGATGATTCTGCAAGTTAATGTTACACAACAGCCATTGGTAATTATGTTTATGAGTTGTTTGTAGTTGATGAAGGTAAATGCGATATTTAATGAACATTCTATAATATTTATGCTTTAGGTGTTTACTCAATAAGTGTAATGCCCGAGTGGCGTTTGATTTAATTTGAAGAAAGAAGCAAACATAAATAGACCACTGTAAAAGTTGGACATACTGAAGGACACATTTCACAAATATTTATGTTGGTGAAAAACATACAACGGAAAAAATATTAAATTTACAATATGAATGCACACAAAAGCAAAACCAAATTAAACAGAAGCAGGAATGTGTATTCATAATATGTACGATTATGCAGAAAGTCTTTATATGTTGTTTTTTAATCAGTTACTAATAACTTTTAGCTTTATTGATTTATTTAGAACTTTATTAGATATTGTCGCACCGTGAATGTAAAACCGAAGTAAGTGCAAATACTTTAGTTTGGAGATATGGGAGTTTAAAGATTTTACAGTACTTCGAAAAATTGGGTTTTTAAAGTAAAAAAAATATTTTCGGTTTATAAGTACCTACCTATATTATTATACCATGTAAGCCCCAAACAAAACGAAAAATATAAAATTAAGTTAAATGCAAATACTCTGGTTTTAAATTAACTAGAAAAATATACATGGATATTGTGAAATCAGATTATCTGTTTTTTTAATATGAAAAAGTTTGAATTTACACTTAAAACCTTAAAAATGAAAAATGCACTTACTTCGGTTTCACACTCACCGTGCATTGTTATCAATAATACGGAGGTTATTTGGAATAGAGAAAATAATTTTATTGATAAATTATTGATATTACTTAAAGCAATAAATAATTTATCAAGTTAATTAGAGTGGACTTACAAAAAGTTCTGACCAAAAAAAATTCTTAAAATAAAAACGTCTTGTAAAATTACTAATTTTTTTCATAATTATAATAATTTATTCAATTACTATCCCTAAGGTGGTAGTAATGTACGAGTTTTATGAATTATTGCGTAAATTGTAGATTTGCAGAAAATAAATGTAAAGAAAATCAAATGGATATAGTCATATTTAGTTAATTCTATTGAAAAAAAAAGTAGATACTCAAATTAAAATTTGTAGGCTAATTGGTTGAATTAATGAATAATCGTATTCTTTTGCTAAATACAGTTTTCAGATATGCATTTTGTTGTTGCCGTAGTAAAATTATTATTCAATACATTTTTTTTATACGTTGGTTTGCAGTACTAATTAACAAACTTTAAAAAAAACCTTGGCAAACATCATTTGACGATTCGTCACTTCTAGTAGAGTTGAGAGTTGAATGGTGTGTCAAAATCTTTACTTTATGAGAAACAAGGCACCTACACTTGGAAGTTTATTTTGCAGTGAATCTAGTAACTGTACCAATTCCAAGCGTTTATTTTACTTTTGACAGCTCGATTATGTATCGATTAGGGACGTCCTAATGCGTTACCAAATCGATTTCTCATAAAAATCGACTATTTATGAAGAAGTTCTAAACACATTTATATTTTATTTTTGCTCAACATTTTGTAGTTTATAAACATACCCAGACGTTTAAAGTAGAGTTTATACACCGTGTCCCACGATGAGACCGCGAAACTCGGAGGGTGATTGTTCATGGTATTCTAAGAAAAAAATCCTTATAAAGTTTTTTGATCCGGGCATTTTTAGTAATTAATTAAAAAAAAGTATTAATAAAAAGCGACTATGTAATACTGGCTTCTGTTTAAAATGCTAGCGGTGGCGGGGTGGCGGTGGGCGGGGAGGAGTGGGGGTCCGCTCTGGTCACCGAACGCCTTGCCTTGTGCGGACATTCAAAATTCGAATTTCATATCTGAAATTGGTGCAGGTCACGTGGTGTTAGCCAGTTCAAAAATGGACGGTATTACACGCGTGAATTTTTATTCATATTTTAATCATTTTTTTAAGAAATTAGAATTGAGTTTTTTGAAAAACTTTATTAAGATTTTTTTCTCAGAATTTATTTATTTATTTATGGATGATTTATAAAGCGCTATTTTCGCGAGAAATCGCCTCAAGAGCGCTGAATACCATGAATAATCACCCTCTGGAGTTTCGCGGTCTCATCGGGGAAACGGTGTATTACGAAAGCGCTGTCGTAAAACTTTTTTTTTTAACAGTCTTTATTCAATAAAAAATATTACAAAAAAAATACATCATTTCTTTACAAAAGAAATTTTAAATACAGTTCGATAAACTCCTTAATTGGAGATTGTCATCGGGTGCAGGAGCTACAGAAAACCCAAATATGCATAGGACTATTTTATTGTCGTAATGTAAATTGAGAAATTCTGTGTCGCGACAAACAAAGAAAAAAAACAAATAGGTTTTAATTTAAATCACATTTTATATTTTTTCATGGAAAAAATCAACTTGAATAATCCTCGTTGCATAAGTAGGCTCAATAAACATCGATATCGATAAATATCGGAGCTAAAGAACATGTGCTTCACTATCGTAAAGAAAAAAACATGAAGTATTGCATTTTTCGGTCTATGGTTGCCTGTCAATAATTACGGAACTTTATAGGCGCCCATGTGTCAAAAGTAAAATAAACGCTTGGAAAAGATATAATGAATTGGTATTACTGATAAAGAAATATATTACAATAAATTATTGTGATTGGATATATTTATTTGTCAGCAGGGAGTGTTACTATGCATTATTATAACTAGGTAACTCTTAGATCAATTCTCACGATATCGTGGATTATTACATGAAAAGCATTGGTAAAACGGTAGCCATCAACTCGTACAGATTGTTTAGAAAAATCACCAAGCTCACCATCAGAGATTTTGTTGTTCTTTGCTTGTACCGACAACTTAGTGGCGGGTCCCGGAGCTTCATTAGTCAATACATCGCCATGCGGTGCTTGGACTGCCGCAGCATTCTGCAAAAAAAAAACATTTTGAATACAAGAATATATGAAAACAATACATCAATATGCAAAGCTTTGTGGTTGAAAATTTTAATATTTAAGTGTGTAGTAGTATTTGCATGTCGATTTAGTTGTTTGTCCTGATGAAGAGATGAGTTGTGTCTTGAAACCGGTAGGTAAAGAAAAGTCAGTGAGTGGTGTTTTATTAAAAAAAAAAACAAATTTGCAGTAGACAATAAACGTAAGAAAACTTGTACATGTATTCAAAGTTTGATTTTGTCCGCTTTGTGGCGTAGTGGTTAGCACGTTGGGCTATCAATTGTGAGGTCTCGGGTTCGATTTTCGATGTTGTCACGACGGAATATTTTTTAAAAATGTTGTTTGACATGAATATTTCGTATCTGTGTCCGAGGACAGACACGAAGCGCAAGACTGATAATCTTACCTTTATGTAAGAAATTATCAAGATACAATGCAGTTGGTATACTGATGCAGTGTCCTATGCCCTATTAAGTGCGATAAGGAAATGTAGGAAGAAAAAAATTGTTTTTTTTTACTGGTATAAGTTTGATGGATATCTTGCGCCATGTTTTAAATTATCAAGATTACACTGCACTTGATGTATAAATTCAGCGCCCGTTGGTGCCAACGGGTGCGGGTTAGGGAAAAGAGGATGAGCCGGTATCACACTGTTGATGTAGAAGTTAGTGTTTTAAATTAATTGTTTAAAAATTATATGAATAATGGCATGGACAAACCATATTCGACATGTATACCCATCCAAACATGGCCGCTTCGAAAGCATAGTCGAAAAAATATTTTATGTACACTACTCCGTCGTTTACCATTTTAGAAACGAAATGTAGGAAAATATCTAAATAAAACTTCATAACAATTAAAAAACGGAAAGAATTATGCTTCCTACTTTTCGGACATTTTCTGACAGACTTACAAACAAAAATTGAATTCAAATAAAGAATTCCATTTTAATATAATAAAAAAAAACGTGCAATTAGGTAGGCAACACTGATAAGTAGGTACCTATTTTCGTATTACTAATTTTAGCGTATAGAGAAATGATTGAGATTTCCGTATAAGAAATAATTTTTAAAATATTACGAAAACTTTCGCCTAATTTAGAAATAATTATAATCATTCACAACAAAGAGAAATAATTCCAAAGAAATGTCATTGTTAATCTGTAATAATTCGCGATAAATCGTTATTTACTAAAGAAAACAGTATATTTTGCCAATATCACTAATGAGGAGAGTTCATTAAACTTAACACCCTGCAGTTTAATAAGATGTTCTAGAAATAAATTTGACTTGACAATGGTAGGGGAAAAACACATTCTAAGAAAAATATTTCGACTTTAAAAATAAATTGTGAGGTTCTGTTAACATAATACTATTAGTCTGAACTTTCAGAGCTTTCATCTCATATTAACTTATTGTTTTTGTCTTGTTGATCTTTGAAGACAGAAATAAGTCAAATTATTCTACAGACTAAATTATCAATCGATATACGGAAGAGATAAAAGTCATATGTGGGCGTAAATGTATAAAGATCAAAACCATTCTGAAGAAAAGAGAAGTTATAACAACTATAATAAAACTTGTTTGAAAAAATTTAATAATCTTCAAAGGGTTTTTTCTGTAGCAATAAATTCGTTAAGTTTAGCATTCGCAAAATACCCAATGGATCTTGAAAATCGTAAATTAAAACATTTAGGCAAATAAACACATGGCATAATGAAGCAAAACAATCATCTTAAATCATTATATTGATACCTCTATTTTGTAGTGTAATTTTACAAATATTACCAAAAGAAAAACATGAATTTTACATTTCACAACAGAAACCGTGAACCGGGTTGTGGTCTAGTGGTAGATTCGAGGACTCCGGATTAGAATCTCTAGGTTCGAATCCCACTCCAGCACAACTTGTTTCCTGCTTTCTGACACAGTTATTTCCGACTATTTGAAAGCAGTCCCAAAACTGAAATATTCGAGTATATATCATAAGAACTCAAATGTTTCTTTTTAAAAAAAAAAAAAAAAAAGCTATATATTATATAAGGATTTGCACAAAAATTACCCTTTCGATCATTTACAATGATGTGATTAATTTATTCTTTAAAATCGGCTAGTCGCTCCATTTCGAATGCAATGCCTTATGAACCGTGGACAATCAAAAATAGGAAGAAACAAGACGTGCATTCCCTTGAATATCTCGCGGCGCAGTTGGCCAAGGTCGGAGCAATCTGAAGAGGACATTACTCGTATTCAGCCTCTAGCAGGCGAGGCGGTTATTATGTTGAATCGGTGCCAAAATATCAAACTACAGAACGACCAAAGTCAAGCGCGCGTGTATTTCCAGGACGCTACTGAAGGTAGCTAAACAAAAAAACATTACGATTTTATGGATAAGTTAATTTACTGCAGGCGCCACCTTCATAACACTCCTTTGGTTGAATTTGATAGATGGGCAGAAACATGGTGTGCAACACACCTGTTAATCGACGTACATTTAGAATTATTCATATTATTTGAAGTGAGAGTAATGTTGAATATATTGAATTAAATAGACTTAAGTAAAGTAAAAGAAAACGAGTTAAAACTGTAAAATAGTACATTCGCTTTTAGGTAGGTAAGTAATTCAAACCCAAACTGTCGGAAACACCTTGAACATTACTTTGATCATAGCATATATTTTCTAGCATATTTTCTATTAAATATGGTACTAGAATAAAGGTACACAGTATACGTTTGTATTATTTATTTACAAAACAGATAGATACAATTCAATGCAGTTTCTATGCATAAAACTATTGTGTAAATTCGGCGAAAAAAGTTTAATAACCAAATTATGTAACTTGACAGTGCAAAGCCGTTCACTTATTTCCTGTAAAACGTATTGTAAAATAATTTGTAGCAAAAATGATAAATGTACGATCAAATGAAAGTCATTCCCAGGAAGCAATTTTTTTTTCTCTCGCGGGTGTGAATATCGCCAGTCTCCGAGCTGAAAGTGAAACCGAGCCTAGATTGTCCCACTATGCACTATAGTGCAGCGTCGGCAAAAACAAAGTATTATTTCATTGTTTCCAACCAGTTTAACCAGAATCCAATCACAATACACTGCAGACTGCAGTTTTATACACCAACGTAAACATGGATAGCCAAGTTCAATACTGAGAGCGGTGGGTTGAGATGTTGAGTACATAAAGAAATGTGAGGAAATTCGCGAAAAATAATTACCAGATTTGAAAAACGCGGTAAAGCTTTTAAATACTCTCCATTTTACGCAGACATAAAATAATGATCTACTGTAAAATCTGGTTTTGTCAAACTAAACAGGTTTTACACGATGCTTTTACTTCGAAACTGCAAAAGTAAATTTTTATGAAATGCATACTCGTACATCTGTAGGGCAGAAACTTAATGAAATTACAAAGGGCTGCGTGTTTATAGCTCAATTACTGCAACATACCGCCATAAATAATATCGCGTACTAGTTTGTTTTCAGCAAAGATCAAATTCTCGCATAGAAGATAGGCGTGTTACTACGTGTTAAAGCATTTTGTAAAATAACAAAACACGAATGTAAATTGATTCAAATGTTGGGATTCCGTAAAACCAACGAAGCGAGGCAAATAAATGCACGGTGAATGATTTCTTCACATGTGCAACCCAAATGCAAAACATAACCGCTATTTAACACAAATATCTAACTGATATAGTTTAATTCCGATTCAAAATGTGCGACGTGTACTTTAGATGTAAACATAACAAATATTGTAGGTTGGATTAGGACGATGGCCAAAAAAATAGCCCCTCTTGCCAAGAATTTGAGCGACGTAAGCGCAGCTGAATTAGAAAAGATGAAACATTCAAAACAAAAACAAAATTTTCACATACGAAAACTCAACAATCCGAGTCTAGACAACAAAGAAAACAATAACACGGTAAAAATAATAATTTGAACATTGAAATATTAAAACACGTAACATTATTGCCCAAGTGATTCGTATTCGGGTGCCAAGGCATCGGCACAATTTAAGGACAAACAAACGTTGAATTTTCACTTTTTTTTCACAACAAACACTATCAACAAATAAAACCTGCGAGGGCTCCTGATCCATGAGGCTGGCGAACATCTCTCTCGCTGGGCTCTTCCTCAGTAGCCGCGAGAGGAAATCCATTTTGCGAGCAGTAACCCAATTACTATTTCAGTGAGAGCAATCTGTACAGCGGGCGACTATCTACTGGGAACTGGGGTACTGAATGCTGGCACCCCCACGGTATTGAAATGACATGTCGGGCCAATAGTTGGCCCGCGGTACGATGCGGTGCGACTATCTCTAGCGAGCGGAGGAAACTGCCACCGCTGACTGGTGATCTGGTGCTGTCACTGGTGGGCCACGGCTGACGGACAATCGGCCAAGATCGCGGGAATACTCGTGGGAAAGAAAAGAAAGCGCTGAT
>JAGVSP010002838.1:0-28286 GCA_022494985.1 Micrasema minimum
TAATTAAATTCTATTACACTTTACATTACTTATACTGTTTGAATTCATTTTTTAAATACGACTATTCATTTTTTAAATGTGACACAAATTGGAGGTTCATTAAAATTGTTTTTCACCCATCACCTTCAAAAAAGAACTTCAGAGAGGTGACATTCCATACCTGAAAAATACTACCGTGTCTAAGTGTCTAGTTACCCACTGCGTCACTCACTTCGTCATTAATAGGCATCTACGTCATCACCAGACATCTACGTCACATGTTTCGTGTATTGGTGTCTAAGTGCTGGAGTTTTAGACGGTGGAATTTGATAATACGCGGTGTTATAAAATTAACCCAAGGAAGAGTAAATTTTTTTTTTTTTTTGTGGAAACGCCCCTTCTACTGAATTCTTGTTTGAAGCTTATCACCAACTTTATGGCTGATTCAAGAAAAACTAACTGACAAAATAGAAAGACTGGTTCGGTTTTGAAATTGGCAGACGTAGAGAAGTTAGTGAGTGGTTATACAGGGTGTAACAGAACTCGATGTACAAGTGGAAAACTGTTGAATCTACATCGTATTTGGAGACGATTGTGTAATATGACTTTTTATTCTGAGCTTGAAAAAAAATATTTTTTTCTTCTCACAAAAGTTTTTATAAGTATGGCAGATTAAGTAAAACTGCTCAAATTCTTATTAAAAAAACGTTTTTAATTTTGTTTATTGTATGGATAATATGAATTTGATCAATTACATGATATTTAATAACAATTTGCAAAAAAAAATCGAAAAAAAATCAACATTGTACTCAATTTTCTCGAAAACTAAGAGTCAAATCAATAAAATTAAATCTACAAAATCGACTCCCAAATATAATGTAGATTCACTGGTTTCCCGCTTGTACATCGAGTTTTGTTACACCCTGTATACACAATATTTTTTAAAAGTAGATCATGAAATTAATAGTTTGAACATTATTTACATATTTTTTACTGATTAATGTATTGTACCTATTAATACATTAATAATAACTGGTAATCTTATTTTGTAAGTCAGATAACACAACAGTAAATTTATAAACAAATCAGTTATTTTTTAATTTTTTTAAACTTTTAACTAACCTGGCATAATAGCTTAATACTAAAAACCTCCCAAACGCATGAATACTATTTTCACTAAAATCTCACTTAATTTTTTTTTTTTTAAACCGTTTAAATTAAATAACGCTTGAGTTTGCATCTAAGGATTAACAAAAGATTATCTGGCTTAACCCTTTCAACAAACCAACCCTTACCCTTCTGTAGTGTCACGTACATTTATAACGAGAGCACGGAAATTAAAGGGTTGTTACCGGTTTCGGAAGAGAAAATTGCCTGTCCAAAGGGAACACTTTTATCTATTTGTGTTGCTCAAATAACTGCCGAAATAAGTGCTCTAGGGGTAGGTAATTGTCTACAAATAAAACACATGAAAGTATAATAGAGTGTGTTTAATATAAAACTGAACTTTGAAACGTGCTTATTATCAATTAGGAGATTATTCCTTGATGGTCCAGTTATGCCTTTCGTATCTTGAAAATACAACTTTATTTGAATATATATGTAAATCGTAACAGTGGCGTGCGGTGACTTTTGAAACAGGGTATGCGGTCAAAAAGAGGAAAAAACACAATTTAACAAAGAGATAGAAACACGTTTCTTAGACAGAAATATGGCAGCTGGTATGGAGCTGTAACGTAGTTTTCTTCGTTTATTTTCGAATAATAAGAAGAAAAATTTTTTTTAACAACATTAAGAATGTACACAAATACTTGTAGTAATGCGGAACGACGAAGACGAGTTCAATATATAGAAGTTCCAAAATTTGTTATATATGGTTATCAGATGATGAGTGGAATGGGAATGTTGTAGTACATCAAGTGGCCACTTAACCCAGCCAATGACAGGTCATAAGCCCTGTAAACGCCTAGATAACCCACATTCGTTTCCAGAGTTTCTCTTTCTCTGTTGGGATATCAATAACAAAGAAATTTGTTTATCAGCTTTTGGAAAAGTATAAATAGTCATTTTATAATTATTTCTTACTAAATTCTTGATAAAAAAACTTTGAAGCCCCGTAACACGTACACACTTATTGTCGGCCCCATAAACAATTTGGGTTAATTTTTTGCAAATGACCTTTAGTATGAACCTTCCCAATTTTTGGGTCTAGATTCCAATCACCTGTATTTTGGATTTGTAGTAAAAACGGACTGATGAGGATAAATATAATATAAGGTATAATAAATATGAAATTTGACTTAAATCATTTAGAAAAATACTGTTGTCATTTGAAAATCCTGCATTTGAATTCACGTAGGCATACAAATGAGATCCTACGTGGTTTAACCCTCCCTGCCATATGTCAGCGGGGGTAGTTATTACCCCTCGCTTCCGTAAGTCGAGTCTCATTGCGCATATTTACTGCAGCATTAGGCTTGGTTGGATCATGAAAATACCCCGGCACCAAGGACGGTTAAATGAGTAAATAATTGAAATATCAAAACACGTAGAATAAACAAATAGATATTATTAAAATAAAAGTTATTTTTAAAATATTGTGTCATTAATTTATTACAAATATCTCCCGGAAGCTTAATCAATGTTTCTCTATAACAAATAAGGCATCGGTTTTCCGAGCTTTTAAACGTTTTAATTTTACAATGAACTGAGTCGAGGTCTAGTTGGTAGATTCGCGGATCCAAGATTGGAATTTATAGGTTCGAATCCCGCTCCACCACAACTTGTTTCCTGCTTTCTAGCACAGTTACTTCCGACTATTTGAAAGCAGTATCGAAATTGAATTATTTGGTATATCCTAAGAACACAAATGTTTATTTTTTATAATTAAAAAAACTGACCGTGAAACGCACGGTCTACAAAACGAATCTAAAAATTGTCGATCGCTTAGAGGCAATTTGAGGAATCCATATTGTGCTCCGTGGTATAAAAATAACTGTTATGTCTTTTCTTTTTTTTATTGAAGCTGAGTTTTCACAATGTGTCTATCTAATCTTTTTGAAACAATGAACTAAATGAACTATTATAGTTGCAAAGTATAATGAGCCATGATAATGGACAATGCAATGAGCCTAAAAACACTGACAAAAAAACCTTCTCATAAACCCAAAAAACAAACGCAATATCTTGAAGACCGTAAACATCTACGAACTAACAATCGTTGTTGAAATTTGAGAAACGGAAAGATGATTTTTTTAAAAAAAATAAATAGATAGTCAATAATACTTGAATCAAATTACTGAAAATGTATTTTTGGGCGAAGCTTTCATATCTGTTGAACGCGCTGTAAATCAAGCATTAAAATAAACTTCCATTTCAGAATACTCTCGCTTTTCAGGTATCCGAAAACTGGGTCAGTTTTTAAGTTTTCAGCGTTCAGTTTTCAGTTTCCAAGTAGCCTTTCAGGAGTACAAGTCTACGCTGACTAGTGGAACCTTCCCCTACCAATGTAGGCTGGTTTTCATCGGTATTTACACTGCCTCTAGTATTTATGATTGCGGTATACAGCCTTCGGGGTGTGAGGCTGTGGTTATCTACCCATACGTTTTACACGACTCTCATTTGCAGCAATGTTCACAGCTTATGCGAGTTACACTATTTCATTTATTTTAATAACAACGTAAGCTTATATTAAACCGTGTAGATAAAGAATATTAAGAATTGTGTTACTGCTGTCTTAAATAAATTCATCATTTCAGATTTCAAGAAATACGTGAGATACATTAGGTCGCTGGTTCGATTCCGGGACAATATGAAATATTTGTTAACATGTGATTTTCATATTAATACTTTATGTGTGATACCTTGGACTGCTATTGAAAAGTATGATTGATCATCTTACCTTATGTAGTAAAATGAACGCATGAAATAATCAAGATACACAAAACTGCACTTAGTGTACCGATGCAGTGCCCTATACGCCATAGGGTGCGGATAAGGGAAAATAGTATTTTTTGTACGAAGTATAGTTGAAGATTGCTATAAATTATAGTTCATACTTCAACAGAGACGAGAAGTTTGAAAGAGAATATGAATAAATTTGTATTAATTTGTTTCGTACATTGTGTTGTCCACGTAATTGGTGTTATGTTGTATATATTACCTTAAATTGATCTTAGTTCATTGTACCTAACATATTACTGAGTGCACAACATTAAAATAAAAAGGCAATTCCTTCTAAAATTCTCGTCTCTGTTTATCCAAGTCTGTCATGGGCGAAGTTCAGTCTTCAAACATGTACACTCAAAATATTGCCATCAAATTGTGCTACAACTATTTATTCCCTCTTTTCACGCTCGCCATCGCATTCCTTCTCATTTTAATTGTCCCATAAATTTCACATTAAAAAACTTTTCTGCATATAAAACATTGTATAACATAACATTGTAAACATAGAATATGTGAAACAGTGTATAATATAATCGCTCTAGATAAAGTTATAAATTTGTTGTTGTTAGAAAAATTGTATCTTTGTTTGGTAAATATTATTTTTTATTGTCATACTAAAATTATAAGTAATAGCATACTATTACGCAGTTTATTGTAACTGTTCTTACATTTAAATTCTTTACATAATTCTCGTCTCTGTTTATCCAAGTCTGTCATGGGCGAAGTTCAGTCTTCAAACTTGTACACACAAAATATTGCCATCACAATTGTGCTACAACTATTTATTCCCTCTTTTCACGCTCGCCATCGCTTTCCTTCTCATTTTTATTGTCCCATAAATTTCACATTAAAAAAACTTTTCTGCATATAAAACATTGTATAACATAACATTGTAAACATAGAATATGTGAAACAGTGTATAATATATATCGCTCTAGATAAAGTTATAAATTTGTTGTTGTTAGAAAAATTGTATCTTTGTTTTTTGGTAAATATTATTTTTATTGTCATACTAAAATATAAGTAATAGCATACTATTACGCAGTTTATTGTAACTGTTCTTACATTTAATTTCTTTACATAATTTGTATTTTTCTATTGTTGCAGGTAAGTTGTCCAAAAATCATCACATATGGAACTTTATGAAAGGGGCGATAATTGTCGAGTTTGCAGTTTGAAGGTTTGATCAAATTTTTACAAAATTTTCAGTCGTCAGAATAATCACCTTGCGTAAAACAGATGTCTGAATTTTGACAAAGTAAAGGAAGTATGTCAGAAACAGAGTGGTGTGGCGCTTATTTTTTTCTGCTTACCTTTCCAGAACTTGGATATATTAGTCGATTGGCTTAAAAAAACAAGGCATTTAAGTTAACACTGTAAAACATAATTTAAAAAAATAGTTTTTCTTTTGACTGACGGAAACAACTGCTGTGCAGAAAATCATAAAATAAGTGGCAGATGATAAAGAAAAAATATCCTTACTATTTTACTCCGTTTGATATTTAAATTTTAAAAAGGTGTAGGTTATACGTATGTATTTTGTTGTATTCATTTTTTTTTTTTCAATGAAATTTAAGTATATTTCATAAAAAAAAGCAAATTAATAACATTATTTGCTTCTCATAATGTCAGCATTTGTCAGTTGGCTCTTATGAAAAGTGTGGACTAATTAATGATAACATTTTTTGTTTTGCGCATTGCACTTAGTATAGGGTTCAATGCGCGAAGCATGTTCGGAACTCGGCTTGGGGATAGTTCACGACTATTAACTCTAGGCCTTGCACACTCTTTACTCTAACACAAAAACACTCATACAAACCACACACATTCACTTTTCACTAATCACTCATCATAATATGAATTACGTAAACTGTGGATTTTTTAAATTGGCTTTAGAATTATTTAATTGTTATTAGATAATGATCATTGTAATAGCTGTTAAAATCCTTAATAAATATATAAATAAATAAACAATTGGATAATTTTCTGAAGAATTTTTATGAAAAATAACCTGAAAGAGTGCTGTAAATTAATATTACTTACATTAATTCTAGACCAAAAACATTTAAAAATGAAAAAAAAAGTGAATTTTTAAACAACGGCAACATGATTTTACTATTAGGTAAAGTTCGGGATCTCAATTCGTCCTGCAGCTACAAAGCGTATGGACGATTGAAAACTTATCTTTCCAAGAATAGTTCATATTTATATTTCAGGTCACGTCATAATTTAAATGATATTTAAATTATTAAAAACCGAGAGATGCCAGGCTCATATTCATCTTGCAGCTACAAAAGCGCATGGACGTCAGCAGTTCCCGCCTCCAATTTGATATGAATAATTTAATAATAATAATGATTTAATGTAAGTTAAATTTGACTGATTTGGGCTAGATTAAAATATTACGCCGTTAGTTACGCTGTTACGAATAAATAATGTTAAATAAGGTATAAACTTGGATTACATGTTTGCTTATAACAAATTTGATGTAATGATAAAATATAAATAAGCCAGAAAACCTCTTTGAAACGAATCTTTGAAGGAAAATTTAATCTTAGATAATTTTCATTCATTTAAAATGATACGTGTACATGTGTGCCAATACATGTTTATTTAAAAATAAGAACTTAATGGAAGAACCCTATTTCGATTATATTATAAAATTGCTGGATTCGAAGATATTGGTGAATAATTCTTTTGATCTTATACGAGTATACAGTTTAATTTATTTAAGCTAGATTTATAACCGAGATTCAAATATACAAGTTTAAAAAAAAGAGATACTGTTAAATAAAATAAAAAAATTTAGTAGACTTTTATACAGGCATATTTTCTGTAGGTACGTCTAAAATGCAGATTGTATTTATTTGTTTTATTTATATTTATATATGTATAATATTTTGAGTGTTAGAATACTTGAAAGCAAAAACTGAATTTAACACGTAAAAAAAAACAATTAAAAATTAATATCAAAATAAATAATCAAGTGGCCACTTAACCCAGCCAATGACAGGTCATAAGCCCTGTAAACGCCTAGATAACCCACATTCGTTTCCAGAGTTTCTCTGTCTCTGTTGAGATATCAATAATATCAAATAATTATTAGTTTAAAAAAAAAACAACGGCCAAAACAAAAGTGATGTATTTTTTTGTTATCATGGATACATACATAAAACTAGTTTATAATTGTTTTCTTCATATGATGTTACATGTTAAAAATTGAGTTTATAAGATAAAAATTTATCATTACTGATATGTAAGGGTATGAAATTTTAAGGACGAGTATTCAGAGAATTAAGGGATGTTAATATGACCCTTTCTTAAAAATTCTGCATTGCTGTGATGATGTTGTTTAGCAAAATACCCAACATTAGCATTTGAACAACAAAAGGTCAGTATTTAGAGGATTAAAGTTCGCACAGATTCGCTTTTACGTAACCTACCCTTAACTCGATCCCTTAGTTCTATTTAAATACAGTAATTTAATTTAAACTCCTCTGAAAATCTGGATTTATTCATTTAAGGGCTTGTTATAGGTACCACAAAAAATTTCATAATTCATAAGCAATTGTTAAGTCAGACAAATATCAGTGCAGTCGCGGAAAAAAATTGTAGGTTGTGCTGGACTGAAAAAAAAACGTCGATAGTCTTTTAAAACGTCTAGGGAAAAAATAAGGCTTTTATCGTAGTACAGTGCCATAGCACCATTGAATGCAAAAGCAACTAAAACTGTATTAGAGTGAAATAAATCCAAAAGATTTTATTATCATTACAATTGGGGATCAGATATTATTAATTATATTACTCAAACATCAACATTTTCTGAAGCGGCAGATATTTCCAATTAGAGGGTTGCAAAAAAGAGCCGTTCGCGCAATCTATAAATTGAATTATAGAGATTCTCTAAGGGATGTTTTCAAAAAATATTAACATATTGACCGTGGCAAGTCAATATATCTATGATGAAAATTATGTATGGCCCGTAAAAATGTAGATAAAATTCTTAAGTTTAGCGGTTAGGCATCCCTATTACTAGAAAAAAAGGGAATCTGGACCTCCCTAAATTAAGACTACATAAGACTGCGAACTCATTCCTGGGGGTCTGTATACGCTTTTATAATAAAATTCCCGCAAATATTTTGATTCTTGACGGAGAAAACATTTAAAAGGCTTTCTTATCAAAAAAGCGTATTATAAAATTGATGACTATTTAAATAGCACCATTTGAATGCTTGGTGTGATCCAACACAATACATACTATTAACTTGTATTTGTATTTATATTTAAAATTTTATTTTATTTTTATTTACCTCATTTGACTTATATTATTTTACTTAATTGACTTACTTACTCATTGACGTTCAACAAATATATATTTTTTGTATTACATACTTTTGGTATTACGTTGAAATAAATTAAATGAAATGAAATGAAAAAATATGACACATATGTTTATAATAATTCATTCGTTGCTTTTAGTTGGCCAAGAATAGGCTATCAGTAGTGGAGGGAAAATTAATGTTTGGTCCAGTTCGCTTTCATGTAATCTTTTTCCTGATATCCTGATATAATATCAGGGAATTTTTTCTTCTATTTTGTAGGAAAACGAGAAGCAAGATAATAGAATTCGGTACACGTGGATCTTGAACAAAGTACGTCATATATCATATTTTTGCCGCCATGAAGGAAAACATAAAACTATTTTTCAAATTTCTTATTATTTTTTCAATACTTTTTGCGCTTAGGCCTTCATTTTCTCTAGGTGCTGCTTAAATATAAATAAAAGGGGCTTGTTTTGAAAATGTACCTCAGGAATTACCTACCTTAACTTAACTTGATTGGGTACCTACGAAAATATTTTAATAAAAATACTTCTGGAGGTGTTAGTTTTCTTTAAAGTTTATTTGAAGTCAAGTTTAGCGAGTTTTATAATCCTTTGTTTTATTTATTTTAAAGATAATTTTTAAACAACGTTTCTGACTCTGAAAAATGAAACAATTCAGTCACTTAAAAAATAGTAATAATCCTTTGGGTGTAAATCAGGTATTTTATCAAAAATGCTTTACGAAATTAAATAAGCTAGGTAAGTTCACAAAAACATAGATGGTAAATTTGTACATTTTAAAAGAAAGATTAAATTAAACTCAGATTAGGAAAAATCATTAAGGAAAAAACTACGGAATCTTTTAAAATATGTAAGGATTTAAGTAACTAACTAACTAACCATCACGCCATTTCCCCGTTAGGGATAGGCAGAGAGGATAGAACGCCATACCACTCTGTCCTGAAAGACTTCCTTTGCTTCCTCTACATTCATACATCTTCTCGTTTACAGACGCGATTTTTCCGACTTTTCACATGACCACTTTCAAGTGCTTGACGGACTTGGTCAAGCCATGTCTTTTCCGCGGCTTCAAAATTCGGCTTCCTAAATGCAATATAAAATAATTTTTCTTTAGTGAAACATTATAAAGAAGTGATTTATCCCTCCTTGCCTTTTTTTAAAGTTTCTTTACCCGTTCTGATTTTTTCACATTAAAGGTCATGTGTTTTATTAGATAAAAAATATTTTTTTATGTGTACTTAGCCCGGGTATTTTTACATTTTCAATTAGCCGTTTTTTGTGATTCAAAGTTACGCATTACGGAATAACTGAACGTAGGTCTACAAGCATGGCAAACCATGGCGCAGATTATTTTTTTAAGCACTGTATGTATTGTATTTTGCGAAACCGTAGTGCAAAAAAGAGGGTGTATGGGGGTGGAAAAAATATGGTGAATGGGAAAAAAAGAGGGTGAATGAGAGTGAAAAAAAGGGGGTGAAGTCAGATCCAAAAACGCGTTTTTTTATAACGACTGTTCATGAATATTCAGTGGCTGTTAGTTGGTTTCAGCGATAGGAGCTTGGTTTGTACTTTAAATTGGTTTACGTTAATAAAACGTATGGAAAATTATACCAAGAAGCCTCGTTTAGAGAGGGAATTTGTCGGCGTATTAAACAATTGTCGATCTTACTAACTATCTAGCCACCAAAACTGAAAGGGGGTGAACGACATTCCACACCATACTAACACACAACATTTGGTCGTTGTGCTATTATACATGATGTCGCGGGTTCGATTCTCGACGTGATCAATATGAAATATTTATTTCAATGTAGTTTTTAACATAAGAATCAGTTGAACTAAAAAAAGGGCAAAAATTTAACTAAAACAATAACTTAAAAATTTATATCAAAGATTTATGTATGTTATGGTTAACTGTTGAGCGTAGTTTGCTTAATGCTCCTACATATTATATTACCTATGTTAACTAATTAACTTACTAACTTATTAAGTAATTAACAAACTAACTGACGATTCCGCCATTTTCTCGCAAGGGGTAGGCAGAGAGGATAGAAGGCCGCACTACTACATCCTGACACACTTTACTTGTTTTTTCCACATTCGTGCATCTTATTTACGCACGCCGATTGATCCAACTTTTCAATAACCACTTTTTACTGATTGTACTTTACCGTGTCATGTCTTTTTCGGCCTTTTTTGACTTCTACACCAAGGCACACTCGCATCATAGATTATTTTAGCCGTTCTTTCATCGTTCATGACCGAATCATCATAAAATACCTTTCTTAATTTTGTTGAAAATGTTCATATTGATTGTTTTGGATGTTAGTTCGTAGAACTCCATTTTATAGGTAAATACTTGTATTTAATTAAAACACTGATCAGTGTTTTGATAATGTCCTTGTAAGACGAAACGCGTCACCTTGTTTTTATAATAAAAAACCTGTGTAGAATTCTTTGTGTTTTAATTGAATACAAGTATTTACCTAGAAAATGTTCATATCAGCCTAGCATTCTGCTACGATTTCGACATTAATACACCTGCCCTTCATAGTTTTATCACACATTTGCATGCGATATCGCGTTTCAACGGCATTCAATCTACGCTCGTCTTTTTTTCCAACTCATGTTTCGAAATATATAAACGACACCTCAAATTCGAGAAATGCTGAAATTTAGCAACATAATGCCTCTTCGGATTTATAGCTTTGATAACAGAAGTGTCCCCAGTTTTGATAAGAGCCATGAAAATAATATGAGGCTTATTAGTTGAAAGCGTTAACGCAAGCGAGACCGTTTAAAACGCAATTTTTAAAAACAATGTTATTTTTTAAGCACTCGGGGAGTTTTGGAGATATTTATTATAATCAACACACACTTACGGTTTTATCTTGGTTTTTATGGTGTAAATTTTCAATTCCAATGGGAAGGTTTAAAAAGTTGAAGGTGCAATATAAAACTTCAGATTAATTTTTTTTATGTCGTATGGTATGAAAAAAAAAACTTTTAAACGATCGTTTTCGTTTTACATAAAGGGAAGTTTAGTTTGTTTCTGACACAAGAACTAAAACTATACCGCTTTAAACCACTTAAAACTTTAAAGTGGAAACACCTTAATTATATTTATTATATTTAAGTTTTTAAAACGTTTTGTCACGTATTTTTATCATCTTATTATATTGTACAAACTACATATCTGTAGTTTTGCCTCTTATTATCTCAACGGCATTATTATATTATATTATATTATATATATATATATACATTGTTTCTGCAAAACCGTATTTTATTCTGATAATAAACAAAATTAATATAAATTAAATAATCATCACTCCATAACTCACTTACTAACTAACCACGCCATTTTCCCCATCCTGAGTAAGTTCCACGTCCCGTAGTAGACGTTAAATGATGACGTATGTAGATAGGTACTTCGAATTATTTCAGTGTAATAAATTGTAAGATAATTAAGTGTGTTTTCACCAGTCGATGGGAACTATACTCCCAAAACCGGATAGTTCGTATAGGATAAACCAAATAGTAGCACATAGATACATATTACGACCGTACATGATCGTATAGAGCCAAAACCAGCAATCTGACGACTTTATACCAAAGAAATTATAGATACAGAAACATCGTTACTTTTTTTTTTAGTTATCTCCTGTCAAAAACAGCTTTTTTTAATGGATAACTAGATCATTAAGTCATATAAACCGTTTTATTTTCTTATCTGCAATCCGTACATGATGAGTTGTGAAAAGTACAATTTGTGTTTCACCTAATATGAAAACTTGGATTTCATGTACCGATTTAATTACATTTGACTAATTATATGTTTTTCTGATAATGTAACTACTTTAATAGTTGAATTATTTATTTATGAATTATTCGGATAATTAACAATGCGCTGTTTTTGTGGAAAATCGTCTCAAGAGCGCTGTACAAAAAGAGGCTAGATCTCAAGTCGTCCTGCAGCTACCATGCGCATAGACGGTTGGAGAATACTAGCCCCTGATTAGAAATATGAACAGGTTTTAACTATAACCTAGACAATTACATACAATTATTTAGGTATAACAATAATCAGTAGGTAAAAGTGTTTTTGTATCTTACTTTCACTAAGTAGGGTAGGTTTGTATGTAGAGGGCTAGACAACAATCCATCTTGCAGCTTCAAAGCGCATGCATGATTGAGGCCTCAGCCCCCTTTATACAACGAATTTACACTGTGTGGTATTAAAAAGGATTTTTTTAACTATTGGTATAAATTAGAATTTCACCAACGCCCACTATAGGTATACGGGACAGTTTACTACACAGTTTCCTGTGCAGTCTGAAAACTGTCCCGTATAAAGCTAAAACTGGATGAAAAACTGTGTGCTAGTGTCAGATTCTCACTGTGCGCTAATTCCACACATTTTTTCACACAGTTTCGGCGCGCGCATCACCCGCGGCGATTACGACAGTATAATACAAATAATATTCAATTATATCGGTAATTTTACAAAGAAACTTTGATAAACTTTTTCTCTGGCGAATATGAATATAATGTTATAAATAAATAATATGAAATCCTAGATCGAAATTCAAAATATCGAATAACGACTATTTGACCGATGAGTAATGTTGCCAAATTGTAAAGTCGGTAGAAGTTCCAAAAGTTATTCATAATATGTTGAATTTATCTGCGCTTATAATTGCATAAAATAAATGCGTTAAAATTAAAATGACTCCAAAATCGGTAAATCGGTTGTACATTTTCAGTAGATTTGATAAATTTCCACAAAATCGATAGATCTGCAAAAAATCGATAAGATAGGCGACGATAGAAATTATTAGTGTGGCAACATTTGTGGCAGTCCGACTGTGTATTGTATGGTCTAACTATCGCGTTCTGCGCATGCCTACAGACAGTAAACTGTGCCGTGTAAAGGTAAAATTCACACCGCGCAGTTTTTATTGGTCAGAAAATGGCACAAGAAACTGTGTAGTTTTCTGAACAAGAAACTGCACAGTAAACTGTCCCGTATAAAGTGGGCTTAAGTATGCGGGATCCTAGTACTTATATTTATATTATGCCCCTAAGAACAAGTATTACTTGCTATACTGTTGGCAATCTAAACTTTATGTCTTTTCGGGAAGCTCTATTCTCTTAGCAAAAGCTTTTGAATTTTCCTGCTAAGGCAATGCTTTGTAAATGTGTAATTTTCTTCTGAATAATGCTCTCACACATAACAACCATTACCACCCACATTCTGCACTCTCCAAAGGAATAAAGTAGTTTTTCCTAAGGTGAGATGTGTTTTTGTAAAATAATCCGAAGATAAAATATCATTCCTGTTTTTGGCAGATTAATCTTTTGTTTTTGGTATCTACTAACATACACGAAATTATATGAGATAAATATTTTATTATTTTCTTGTTAGAATAATGTTTTTTGTCACATCATGTAACTACAGAATATAAATATCTAACAATTAGTTATTTTATCAAAAGAAGATTTTTTTGTGTAAAAGAAAAATTTGAGTTCTTATGATATACTCACATATGTTTCATTTTTGAGCTGTTTTCAAATAGCCGGAAATAACTGTGCCAGAAGGAAAAAAGGAAGCAAGTTGTGCTGGAGTGGGATTCGAACTTAGAGATTCTAATCCGGAGTCCTCGAATCTACCACTTGACCACAACCCTGTTCCAGATATAAATAATAGTTTTTTAATCTCAATTTCAGCTTTAGGCTGGGGTTGTTTGATCATTAGTAATAGTAAAAAATCAAAAGTAAAAGTATAAATTTTGAAATAAAAGACTTTTTAGTACGGAGAAAAGATTAAAACTTTCTGTCAAAATTCTAACTATTACTTCAGATTTTTAACTTTTACTAACGATCAAACAACCCAGCCTTAGTATCATGTTTATTAAAAAATAGTGATTAAATTATTTGCCAAACAAACTCAAAGGCGTAGAAAAAAAAATTTGCATGTTCAATTTAAAAAATAAAAAATGCATAATAATCTAAAAACTAAATATTACATTAACCAATAATCTGTAATGTGTCCGTACAAGTAACGTTTTTTTTAAATGCAGCATTTTGTCATTAAAACATAATACCCAACCTAAGTTCCGTTGAACCAACGTACTCATTTTCAGTATGAATTTACAACAAAACTATAATATTAATTTAATTTGTGACTATGAATTCACGAAAATTAATCATGAATTAAAAACACGTGGGCATTAATATTCAATCAATTTAATTTAGTTGAAGCGATAATGATTCCAGGTGATCGTTTTCTTCACTTTGGCCAAGAAATTAAGGCTTGTTTTTCCACACCATAACTTTCTTTTGTGCTCTAGAACGGGGCTCCATGGAATGTCCTCGGCCACCCTATGGGGGCGGAAACACATCGATTTAGCATAGGAATGCTTTGGAAAAGTTTTAGCGGAAATCGGGAAATGGATTTCTCAAGTTTTGCTTACTCCACACATCTGCCATCTTGCGATGCGTATAAAAACCTTACTTTGCGTGATATATACTTCAATATTTATATTTAATATGAAAAAACAAAAGTTTTTACTTTTTTAGCTTATCAAAAAAAAGTGTTCTTAAAATAAAGCTAAAAAAATACATTAAAGACATCCAGTTACTTAATTTTTCTCTTAAATAATAACTTTCACTCCTTATTCCCATCCCTTTCTCTTTCCTTCATATTTTTTTTTGTATATAACACATATAATTGTATTTCATTTTACATCCCTACAGAGATGAAGTAGATTTTTTTCCAAATTCAGGAATGTGGATATCGAGCGTTTACATGGCTTATGACCTGTCATTGGCTGGGTTAAGTGGCCACTTTAGGTACTACAACATTCCTCATTCCGCTTGTTAGCGAATATCCACACCAGGTAACATTTTTGATTTTGTATATATGTCACGAATCGAAAACCATTCACCAGCGCGTAACTATCTCCATCTATGCATTGATATTGAAGTTAAGTTAAGTTAAATGAAATATATACCTACTCCCGTCTTGGGATAAATCCAGATTTGTGTACAAGTATTTGAACACACCCAAAATGTTTTAAATAATTATTATGTAGATATCTACTTAAATGTTAAATGCATTTTTTAAATATTTAAAAACATTTTCATAATATTAACGTAAGATAAAATTATATTATATTTACTGTTTTTTTTAAATATATCAATATTACTTCACTTGATAACCCAAGAACGATAACCTCTTTAAAAAAATATGTTATTTTTGACGGACGCTTTGAAATTTGTTGTATTATTTTGATAACTGTAATGTCTCTCAAAATAATTAGTTCTTTAGCCATGTAATGCTGTTTGTTTTTAAATAATTATCATATCAAAAAGTAGCATGATTGTGACATTTTATTTAAACTACAATTTACGAACAGACTCGCTGCACTTGCGTGTCAATGCAGTGCCCTTTGCACCATAGGATGTGGAGAAGGGAGAGTAGTACTAGTGGTGGTATACAGACTTTTGTAAATATTAGTACTTCTGAAAGTGATGATTTCAAACGAATTAACAAGAAACTTAGTTACTCGATTGCGCGAAAGACGTAGATTTTTTAATACTTCTGTGATCTTAGAGGCGAAAAAGCTGGAGGCTTCGAACGAGAATTCACTAGAAGGGGCGCATCCATACAATTTAAAAAAAAATATACGCTTCCTGGGGTTAATTTCATAACACGACTTATTACCAAATTCCAACGTCAAAAGACTCTTGTCCTTAGGCCAGTACATGAAACATGTGACGTAGATGTATAGTGATGGCGTAGATGCCTATTGATGACGTAGTGGGTAACTAGACAACTAGACGTGGTAGTATTTTTCGAGTATGGAGTGTCAATTCTCTGAAAAAAAGGGTCATGTAGAAAAAGCTTACTCTTAGGGTAAGAACTGTACAAAATTACTTATAAAAATAAATATTAATTGATAATAGTCGTCTTTCAAATATGTGTTAAAACATTATTTATTTATTTTTTGTATTTCAAGTAACTTTATTTATCTTAAATGAGCACTTAAGTATAGTATTTGTACTAACCCAAAATGTCTCTTGTATCGGAATGTGAGTCTTCCTTGCCAATTCCACATACTCCATTAAATTCTGGAACATTCCAATTCTGGATACAGACCACACTTGTATTTCCCCAACGGTCGGCAAATAATGCCAATAAGCATACAAAAAGGAATTAGCGAAATTAGGCCACTTGAAAACAAGGGTTAAAGCCTTACCCAGAAATTAACAAAACCCTACAATTGGCTTCCACTCCTCTGATTAATTCTAATGGCTGTCTTTTCAATTTGGTTTCTATGGGCTCTGGATTTTCTGTACTTTTAAATAAAATTGTAGAGGAATTATGTTGTTTTGCTTTAGTTTGTGGTTACCTAAAATGTCTCCTAAATGCAGTTAATGCTTTACCAATGTCACATTTTATACGAGAGACTTTCTTACTGTGAGTATTTTATATCCGCAATACGAGAGTTTCTTTTCCTTGTTTTTACATTTTTAAACTAAAAACTGCAATGCGGTATTAAATGTCTTGCATTTTAGGCGTTTTAAGTACTCTTACCTTATTGCGTCAAAAAACTGTTCGTAATAAATAATATGTCCGCCTCGTACGATAGTGGTAGTGCAAGTGGTCGCGGGTTCGATTCCCGTAAGAGATCAAGATGAAATATTTATTTACATCGATTTTCTCGATACCTTGGACTGGTACTGAAAAGTAAGATTTAAGTGTAAGCGTAAGATCGCTTGGCCTGGAGGAAGTTTGTGGAATCTATATGCTCCACATAGGGAGCGGAAATGGCATGATGATGATGATGATGAAGATCATTAAATTTTACTTTCGTGCAATAAAAAAATATAGATACACTAAAAATTGGTATACATATTCAGTGCATTACGTTCTGCAAAGTGTAGTAATGAATAAAATTAAAATAAAACAAAATATTTTTACTGTTTAATATTTAAAAAATGTTTTTTTTTGTTTCCTTGTTTTGACTCCGCCCTTTAAAGCTTACATTCACAGGGTGAGCAAACAGTTACCGCCGCATATCGTATACTGCTAAATTATTTATGCCCAGCGGAGCAGAGTGAAAATTTTATTTGCGTTTTAGGCCATCCTGTTGTTATCGCAGTGGCGTAGCCGAGTTCGCGATGAGTATTTTTTCAAGCTGAATTCTCATCAGAAAAGTCGCAAGGGGATTAAGGGGGAGTTTGAATGTTTAATGCCCTTAGAAACGGTACTGATATTTTCGAGATACCTCTTTTATCGACTGACATAATTTTCATGATACCTCCCTTCGCAACTTCCAGAAGATCCTATTAACACGATATGATTCGGAATTTTAGATTAAAAGAAAACAACGTGTATTTGTTTTTCTAAATATTTTGTCAATTGAGCAAAAAAATTCACTATGTTATCTGGAGCAGGCGAGGCGAATTATTGGAAATGGAAATTAAGGTTTTTTAATATAATACTGCTACATAACCGCAACATATTTGATCGTTTATTTCGAGTTTATCAGTAAGTATAAAAAATAATTATTTGACATGTTTTTGAAGAGTTTCTTATTTAATCTTATAACAGAAGCTGTGAATTTAAATTTTTAACAAGTTTATATTATTTTGTATGAGTAGTCCTAATAATGAATAAGCTACCTACGTATTTTCATTATTTTCTAAGATCATAAGCGCTCCATAAGTAAAGCGTATGGTATCCACAGCTGCGAACAAACTATGCTATCGGCTTTCAGCTTCAGAGCATACTTCCGAATAAGGTTGGCGTGTCGGAACTCTGACGTAAACTGCCGATTAAGAGAATCAGTAGTAATTCATAAATTATCAAGAAACACTGCAATCGGTGTACCGATTCCGTGCCCTTAGTAAATATTAGTAGTAGTTGAAGAATACGCGTGTAAATAGTATATATATGTTTTGAAATGCATATATTTTGGAGGATTAACTGAGGGGGGATAACGAACCCACCATCCACCCGCAGCTGTCATAGAGTCCTGGGGGACTCTCTTTCAGCTGCACATAGAGGAAAAATATTCTACTATTTCATCTACTCTATGCAGTTTAGTGAGGGGGGAGGAGGATATATATATCCCCCCCACCCCTCTAAGGTTACCCCCCTCAGTATCTCCGTTCAATTTATTCAAAAAAAATAACATTTACAAATATGTACAAATAAAACAAAACAATGAAAAAAGTAACTTAAGTAATTTACACATAATACACGTATATACAAAAGAAATAATAACTAACAAAAGTAAGAAGACTTCCCAGTGGACGGAGAAAGAGAGGAGGGTCCATAGCACCAACCCCGCAAGGGGAGGACAGCACATACGCAGTGCCTTCCGCTCGAAAGGAAGCACAGTCCAAAACAAAGTCAGCGCACATTCAGGAGCAGCTCATGCAGCGACCCTGAGGATTTCCCAACGCGACACCCAGATTCCGACAAACCGTTTGAACAAATAAAAATTATTAGAATTTTGCATCAGATCCACATTCCACGCTGGTCTCATTACCCCTGTCAAGCCATTTATCATTTCGTCCCTCGCATCATCTATTAGAATACAATTCCACAGAATGTGTTCTGCTGATTGATGACCATCTCCGCACGCACAGCCCGGGTCTGGGGCAAGTCCAAACGAATGGAGCTTGGCCCTAAACTCCCCGTGACCAGAGACCATCTGCGCGGTGTAATGATCGAAGACCAAAAATTTACTGGACATCCTGTGTCTGATTGAAGGCAAAAACGACCACGTCCATCTTCCCTTACATCCCATATCCCATCTATTCTGCCATTGATCGAGAGTTGTTCCACTTATCATTCCACACATCACACTGAATCTCATCTCAGAGGGCCGCAAATGTATACCAAAGTACTCCAGGTAACCACCCTTCCTCACAGTTCGTTTAGCTACCACCTCTCTAGCCTCAAAATCTATCGGAAGGACCCCAGCCAGAACTGGAAGCGCTTCAGATGACACAGTCCGGTAAGCTCCCGTAAGTGCGAGTAGGGGAGTTCTCTGACCTCTCAGAAGGGCAAGTCTGGCAACTCCCACGTCCAAACGATACACCCATACTGAGGCCGCATACGTAGCCTGAGCCACGTAGGCACCCTGGTACAGAATTTTCAGAGCGGGAGAACGAATTCCCCACTCAGCACAGGTTAAGCGTCGCAACTGCATAAACAGATTTTTGGCTTTCATTGAAGCAGTCTTAATGTGCGTGAGAAACGACTGGGACCTATCAAGTTGAACACCAAGGTACCGGACATGATCCTGAAACCTGACACTTTTCCCTTCCATCTTCACAACAGGGTTCCTATTTGTATTCAAGTTCCCACGCAGCATCAAGGCAACGGTCTTGTGAGGTGAGAAAGAGAGCTTGTTTCTTTCTCCCCATTTTAAAATACCACTCAGCGCGCTTTCAGCCTTCTTCTCAATCTCTGTTCTCGAATTACCCGATACAAGAAGCAGTCCATCATCTGCATATGCCACCGATTCACACCCATCTGGAAGCGGAACGAGCAGGAAATCATTAAATAGTACCTTCCATAGGCTCGGTCCAAGAACCGAGCCTTGCGGACAACCCATGGTAGATACGCAAATCACACAAGTATCGCCGTGCCGAATCGAAACTTCCCTCTCTTCACAAAATAGTCAGAAATTATCAAGAAAAGTTCTCTGGGACACAGCCGACATTTTAGCTTCAAAAGAACCATCGGCCACCACGCATTATCGAAGGCACCCGATATATCCAGGAATATACCCATAACATACTTCTCTTCTCTTTCTTTCACCCAGGTCAATGCATATAAAATGGCGTGCTCAGTGGATTTTCCCAGGACAAATCCAAACTGTCGGTCACACGGTGGAGACAGGGCGGCGTCTAGCCTACCTCTAATCAGTGCCTCATAAACCTTACCCAATATTGGAAGGAGAGTAATAGGTCTATAGGCCCCCGGATCTGACCTAGGCTTGTCATTACCCTTAGGAATTACCCTGAGCAGACCTCTCTTCCATTCTGTGGGGAAAATACCCCGACGAAGACATGTATTCATCACTTGAAGCATTTCGTCTCTTGCAAATTCCCAGACTTTCTTCACTATCATTCCGGTGATCCTGTCTATACCCGGCGCCTTCGTCGGTCCGAGGTCTCGAACGATGGCATTTACCTCCGCAAAGGAGAAGGGCGCTATAGTGGACTCCCCATCCTCCGACCGAGCACGAGGGGGGAACCGAGACAAGTTACGAACCAGTCTATGATGGTCCCCCTCGCCTAGCGTAGACTCTGGAGGAACAAGTTTCCGCAACAACATTCCAAGGGTAGACTCCACGTCCAGACACTCAGATCCATCGGTCGTTATTACACTAGAAAGGTAACGGTCAGACCCCTTGCCCGTATTTCCAACAGCGCTGTACAGGGTCCAAGGATCAGCATTGCCCACCTCCGTGACCCACTTCCTCCAGCCCTCCTTCTTAGCAGCAGCAATACCCTTAAGATAGAGTGACCGAGCAGCGCGAAGCGCTCCCAGAAGGCCTGCCTCCCTGTCACTAGGAAGAGTGCCTCTTCTGACTTCCCCACACGCCTATAAGCTCTTCTATAAGCTGCGCGCAGAGCCGAAAGGTTGGAGGATTAACTAATACATATGTATAATTTATTTATTAAATTTATTAAATGGGCAATTTATAAAGCGCTGTTTTTGCGAAAAATCGCCTCAAGAGCGCTGTACAGAAAGAGGCTAGATCTCAACTCGTCCTGCAGCTACCAAGCGCATAGACGGTTGGAGAATTCTAGCCCCTGATTAGAAATACAAACAGATTTTAATCATAAGTTAGAAAATTATGCAATATTATGTAGGTATACATAGTAATAATAAGTACGTAAAAGTGTTTTTGTGATTTTTTTATTTTTACTAAGTAGGAGGATAGACAACAATCCATCTTGCAGCTTCAAAGCGCATGGATGATTGAGGATCTAGCCCCCTTTATACTACGAATCTATACTAACTAACTAACTAACTAACCATCACGCCATTTCCCCGAAGGGGTAGGCAGAGAGGATAGAACGCCACACCACTCTGTCATGGCATACTTCTCTTGCTTCTTCCACATTCAAACATCTTCTCATACACGCACGTCAATTATTCCGACTTCTTACATGCCCACTTTCAAGCACTTGTTTTACTTGGTCATGCCATGTCTTTCTCGGCCTTCCTCGACTTCTACAACCAGACACAGTCGCATCATATATTTTTTTAGCCGTTCTTTCATCATCCATTCGCTCTACATGACCGAACCAACGTAAAAGACCTTTCTTAATTTTGTCGATAATGCTTATCTCAGCCTTGCATTCTGCTCTAATTTCAACATTAGTGCAACTATCATACATAGTTTTACCACACATTCGCCTTAGAGATCGCATTTTTTTGCATGGAGTTGCGCATAATTTTGTGCTTTTAGTATAAGTTAGAATTTCACTAAGTATTCGGGATCCTGGTATTGTATATTTAGTTGATTGTTCTGTGACGGTCCTGGCTCGTGTGGTCGGGTGTCAGGTTCAGGTACAGGGTACACACAGTACATATAACACGTACGTACAGGGTACAAACAGTACATATAACACGTACGTACAGGGTACAAACAGTACATATAACACGTACGTATAAGTACACGGTACATATTATGCGTTTAAAATATATTCTTTTCTTTTTTTTACGACCTCATTGTAACAAATTGGGTGCGGTTCTTATCAAAAAAAAAATATTATCATCATCAAAATTTCGGCACATTTTTTTCCAAATTTTACATACTCCCTTTTTTTCATCCGCATTTATTCGCAGGACTAAATTTTGTGGGATGTTCAGGGGGTCCCAGAAAATTACCCATATTAGGGGAAGCTTTGTATTCTGAGAATAAGGAAATACATTTTCTCGTTGGTATTTTATGCACACCGCATACATAACAGACCACGGGTTAAATTGATCAGAAAATAAAATATGTCGTCTTGGTGGAGTGCTTAGTATTGAGGTTAAACTATGTGTTTACTTGGTAAGTAGTTTTGAAATAAAATAAATAATTATAATATTGCTATATGTTTTTTATTTTATTTATATTTATTCTTTCAAATTTTACAAGTACATAACCGATTACATTTTACAGCCTAACTAGGCCCTTGACCTGCTTTAAGGCAAGTAAATCTATTCAATTTTCAAACTAAAAAACATTTTTTTCATCATGCATAAAAAAATTACATAAAATGCAATAAAATAAGACAAATACACATAATAACATAAATTTACCAAAAAAACGAAACTAACTAACTAACCATCACGCCATTTCCCCGTAGGGGTGGGCAGCGAGGATAGAACGTCATACCGCTCTGTCCTGACATACTTCCTTTGCTTCCTCTACATTCATACATCTTCTCATGCACATACGCCGATTATTCCGACTTTTCACATGTTTACTTTCAAGTACTTGTCGTACTTGGTCATGCCATGTTTTAAAAATATAAAATAAAGTAATAATAAATGGAAAATACATGTTGGAATAATAAAAATAAACATTAAATAAAAAGTTAAAAACAAATTTAAATTTTAAAATAATTAAAAAAAAAAAAAGAAATTAAAAAAAAAAACAATAAATCTTACAGATAAATACTGTATATTGTACCGTACTGAACACGACTCACTCCCGCTTGCTGCCGGCTGGCAATATATAGAAAGAACCTTCTTTCTGGGAGTTTAGATGTGCGCGTATCGAGGACCTTCTAGGAGAGTGCGTTCCATATAGTTTTTTTTTGTAAAGCATCTAGAAATTTCAATATTTTCCGAGAATTTTCCCTTAATTATTATAGATTTCTGAGACAATTTGAGTGTTTCCAATATTGTAGAATTGTGGGCATCACGTCGGGGTCACCACTTTAGGGGTTAAATAAGAGTATGTGTGATTTGTAGATTTGTTTATTGGTCGCGTTTAGTAGAGTCGAGAGTTGTCCGATGACTGGTGGGCTAGTCATCATTGGTGTTGCGTCTGTAACTAGGTGCTGGAGTGGGGGTAGCCGAGGAGAGGGAGTTAAGGCTCTACCACACTAGTGAAGGCTCATTTTCACGTCAATCTTCACATTGATATTTCGTAGATCTGGCAATAATGCAATAAATAATTCAAATACATTGCATTTGATTTGCAAATGTAATGTTCTATACATAGAGTAACAAAACTCGTAGTAGAATCCGAAAACTGGTGAATCTACATCATATTTGGAGTCGAATTGACAACGTGACTTTTAACGTGAATCTGAGCTAGAATTTTTTTTTGTCTTCTCATAAAAGCTTTCATTAGTACCGCAGATTAATTGAAATTGCACAAATTCATATTACAATGCTGTTTTTGATATTGTTTCATTTATGGGTAGTATTTTTTTTAATAAATACATGATATTTGACAACAGTTTGCTAAAATTAATTGAAAAAAAAATCAACTTCGTAATAATTTTTTTCGAAAATAATGGGTCAAATAAAAAAATTTGGTTCCACAAAATCAACTCAAAATATAATGTAAATTCACTGGTTTCCTGCTTGTACATAGAGTTTTGTTACACCATGTATAAGGAGAGATTCGGATAAAGAAGAAATGAAGAGAAAATGTGTTATTTAATAGGTAATCAATACTTGTATACTTAATTCCAGCATTTGAATCTCTACTTGCTAGTAAACTTTAGATGAATATGAAGAAGAAAAAAAAATACTCGAGGTGATTAAAAAACAAACATAAAACCAGTATCTATTCATAATAAATGAAGGAGACAAAATTCTGCGAAAATTCAAACTTCAAAAACCTTTGATCCTTAAGTTCCAAGCACCATGATGTAGGTTTTGTCAAAGACATAATAATTTTTAATTCAAATGCCCAAAAACGTTTCGCTGGAATGTGGTTTATACGGCCTGTTCATATGTGTTTTTACGACATAAACGTACTTAAGTTAACCTTTGCGCACATTTTGGTAAAATTACTTTCTAGGGTGTCAACTTTTGCTACCCTTGTAAATTTTCAAATTTAAAAAACTCTAAAGTGACCTCTGTAGAAAACGTTGTTTGTAAAAAATCTTATAACTGTACAGTTCTTACTGAGCTTTTTGTTTGTAAATTCTATATTTTGTAAATAAGGGAAATCAAAACACCTACTTTTACCTACAGAATTCATTATAATGAGTGTTCAATAATTCGTCTTGATTACAATCATAGACACAATTATTGACTGCCATTCAATTTATAAGTGATTATGTTAAATACAATGTTATCATAAACCTATGTAAATGAAAAAAAACAACACAGTCCTTAAAATGAAGTGGGCTGAACTCGCTAAACAAGTTTTCGGCATTGATTTTAGGTAATTAAAACTAGACGCCTGAATCGTAATGTTATATCCATATTTAATCGAGTCAATATTACAATCGCACTTTAAGAGAAATAAACGTAGGTACTCATGTACAGTAAAAAATAAATGGTTTAAATCCAATTGGCCTAGTTATCTTATATTTTTTTTAAATGAAGTATATTAACTTCGAAATATTCTACTACTTTGCTCTTCTTTATCCACACCAAAATAGTGCATAGGGCACTGAATTGATACGGCAAGTGCAGCGAACCTTGATCATTTGTTTCATGAAGGCAATATGATCAGTCTTACACTTCAGCGCCAGTCCAGGGTATCAAATATTAAATATTCAACAATAAATTATTATATTTACATATTTATAAATTTTGATATTAAGTGTTGATTTTTTCCTACGTACTACTGAACAGAAATGTAAATTTAGATCAGAAAAAACGTTTGAAAATTTTAATATTGTAAGTACAGGACTGATAAATTACGTGTATTTATTTATCGTTCCATTACATTAATATTTTTTGCAGTTTGGAATGTTTATATTTCAGTTCTTTAGGTCTAACCCCGTGTTGAACTGAAATAGTACATGTATATATTATTTGAAAATTTTAACATATTAATAATTAAACAATAATAATAGCAATAAAACTAAATTTAATTAATTCAATGACAGGAAAACCAAATATAATAAAAATAAATAATAAGAAAAACAATAAACTGAACAAAAGTAAACAATAGACATAAAAATACATGAACATAAGTAAATACATTGAAATTTTCCTATAAAATGCTTCTCTTAATCAAAATATTGTACTTTAAATAGATCTGCCACCTCTTCTCTACTCCCATGCATCAGCCAATCATGTATATTTCTCTTAAATGTATTTAAATGTTTGGATGTCTTTATGTTTATTGGCAATATAATTGAAAAATTTAGGGGCTAAAAATGTGTGATTCCTTTGTGCCACATACTTTTAAAATTAGCAAAAACGCTAGACGGATAACTTTACCAACCATTATGTGCGATTAAAGCAGACTTTACGACGTAAAACTTAGAAAATGCTTGAATAAAAAACTAATTATTAAAATTGTTTGGAAAAATAGCGCTCATTTGTAAATTACTTACTCTTTCAGTGCAGAAAAATGTTTATGTTAACGTAAATTTCAGACGATGTTACGTTGTTTCAATGTAGGACGAGAAATTTTACGTTTTCCAGTCATTTTAATTTATTTTTTAAGCTTAATCCCTCTATGCGTGCTTGTTTGTAAAAATGACGACGGAATATTAAAAATTTAATTAATGTCCTGGTTTTTAACATATTGTTCCACGGCTCAAGTTGACGAATGGCGTTAACTAGTCTGTGCAAAAAACGTTTTTTGTTTCAGTTTTTTAACCTTCCGTAATTACATTTAAATTCACATTTTTCATTCTGGCAACACGTCTAACTTGAGTACTTTTTACAATCTCTCACATGATTTATGGCAACTCTACACACATTATTTTAAATGACCATACTAAATAAAGTGATGTTAGTTTTATGTCACAGTACATAATTATATATTTTAATAGAAAATAAAATTTTAATTTTTATATCCCTACAGAGATGAGGTAGATTTTTTTTTCAAATTCAGGAATATGGATATTCGAGCGTTTACAGGGCTTATGACCTATCATTGGCTGGGTTAAGTGGCCACTTTATGTAGGTACTACAACATTCCCCTATTCCGCTTATTAGCGAATATTCACACCAGGTAACATTTTTGGGATAAAATCCCCGTCTTGGGATAAAATCCAGACTTGTGTACAAGTATTTGAAAACGACCCAAAATGTTGTAGAAAATAACATGTTCAAAATAAAGCCACGAATGAAATATACCTATACGTAAATATCCGCCTCGTAGCAAATTGGAAGCGCATTTGGCTACCGTGCATGAGGTCGCGGGTTCGATTTCCACGAAAGATCAACATGAAATATTTATTTAGATGTGATTTTCATATTAATATCTTATGTGTGATTACTTGGACTGGTACTGAAACGTAAGCCTGATCATTTTACCTTCATGTAATAAAATGATCAAAATTCACTGCACTTGGTATACCAATGAAGTGCCTTATGCACCTTTGGTTGCAGATTAGGAAAAGTAGTAGTAGAAGTACCCATGTTACTGAACGAATTTTTAAAAAATGAGTCTTAAGTTTGATAGCTGAAATACTTCTATCGCTTTCTTTTATCCTCACCAATTGTGCATAGGGCACATTAAATGCACAAAAGCTTAATAATTTACATGAAGGCAAGATGTTCAGTCTTACGCTTCAGTATCGGTCCATGTTATCACAAATCAAGTAATTTTAGTATTTATATAAGGTATTCTTTATAATAATTTATTGTACATGAGATTTTGACCTGTGAAGTTATGTTTCAACCTGAACCTTATCTGAACTATTTACTTTATTACGTAAGGGTATTTTCCTAATGTTAGTGGGATCATTATTGTATCGGTGAATACAATCTACTTATTTAAATAGATCCTTTGATAAACAATTGAAGGAACTAATTGATAAGGTTGTTGAATTTTGAGGACTATAGATTCTGTGAAACGTTGTTACAAATCTTCATATTAATTTGTAACATCAAATTAGTTATTATTACATTCTTGCATAATGGAGTTCTGGTACCAACCCTTATGTATGGAAGCGAAGCATGGAGTTGGAAAAATAAGGATGAAAGTAAATTGAATGCAGTTGAAATGCGATCTCTTAGGCAAATGTGTGGTAAAACTATGTATGGTAGGTGCACTAATGTTGAAATTAGAGCAGAATGCAAGGCTGAGATAAGCATTATCGACAAAATTAAGAAAGGTCTTTTACGTTGGTTCGGTCATGTAGAGCGAATGGATGATGAAAGAACGGCTAAAAATATATATGATGCGACTGTGCCTGGATGTAGAAGTCTAGGAAGGCCGAGAAAGACATGGCATGATCAAGTAAAACAAGTGCTTGAAAGTGGGCATGTAAGAAGTCGGAATAATCGACGTGCGTGCATGAGAAGATGTATGAATGTGGAGGAAGCAAGAGAAGTATGCCAGGAGTGGTGTGGCGTTCTATCCTCTCTGCCTACCCCTTCGGGGAAATGGCGTGATGGTTAGTTAGTTAGTTAGTTACATTCTTCGAAAAAGAATTTCAGCGATGTCTCATTCCATACTTCAAAAATACTACCTTGCCTAGTGACCCACTACGTCACTCACTACGTCATCACTAAGCATCTACGTCATCACAAGACATCTACGTTACTCGTTCCAAAATGCGAGTGTATTGGCCTAAGTGCTGGGGTCTTTCGATGGTGGAACTTGATAATAATGTTATGAAATTAACGAAGCGTATATTTTTAGAAAATTTGTATGGGACCCCTTCTAGCGAATTCTTTTTCGAATATTATATCGTTATTTGAGTCTGTAAAAATCTTTGTTACGAAAAATTACTAGATTTATACGTGGAGATTGTTTAAAAATGGCTGAGTTTGATATACATTGTAAAAATATCTATTACTACTTAATTTTTCTAAAAAAATTATGTAGGA